>JASXSY010001432.1:0-307154 GCA_034509805.1 Sipha maydis | reverse complement strand
TTACACTTCTTTTTCGACATTTAAATAAATTATAGATATTTTGTGTTTATCGTTATACTCAGTACGTTGTTATACACGATTCAGGTGAGTACTTTTCTGCATCAAAATATAATAATCATTAAATGTTTTTAATTTTATATTTCTTATTGCATTTAAATGTAAAAGATAAAAATTGTTTGCAGTTATATTTTTACCTTGAGTAATTTGATAACCCTACTTTTATGTAAGTGAATGTTTTATAATTAAGGACATTACAAAGGCCTACAATAATTATTTTATAATATATATAAGTAATCAGATAGTAAATTATATACTATGTGTAGCATTATACAAAATACACAAGATATTATATTATCACGATGTTTTAATAATTAATTATTAATGATCGCATGAAATTATTAATAACAATGTCAATTGAACCTTACAGACCTTAAATCACGTTTCTAATTTTATTATTGTACCTACTTCAGTAACCAGAGACAGCTAACGGATTATAACCTCCCCACTCTGAAACGTCTCTCTTATTTTGTAAGATATACAATAATTTTAATACATAGGTATAATGTTATATCGGGAGATTGTAAATTCCGCCCGAAATGTACAGGTAAAAATAAGATCTATGGTAAATTCCGCCCGTGAAAATATCCAAGCAAAAGAAAATACATATAAATTCCGCCCGAAAAAATATACAGGTACAAAATTGGTATGCTCGTGGTATAGGTATGTTAAAACAGTAGGATTAAGTGTAGAATATAAAACCGAAAACTCAAGGATTAAAAATTGGATAATTAAATGTTTCGGATTAGTTTTTTTAAAGCACGAGTTAGTTTTTGATTACTTTGAAGTATTTTTAAGTTCTAAGCCAAATAACCATAGATTAACGCAATTTTAAAATTATTTATTAAATAATTATATACGTAATATATAGTTTGTCAGTCTAGAATATTATACATTATATTATATTTTACATGTAATTTTATGTCAATATTCGCTGTTCAAACGCTTATAAAAAAAAATGATGCCTATGGATTTTAATAATTTTTGAATGACTTTAAGAACTACTTCTGTGGAATCTTCTATTAAATTTTCAAGTATTTTGTAGGAGCCAGATTTTTTTTATCACTGATTATAAAAAAAAAATGTAAAAAAATCGAATATTTTAAATGCCTATAAGTGGCTTAAAAATCAATATTATATTTTGAAAAAAGTATGACATAAAGGAAATACCAATCTTAACAGCTGGTAGAAATTTCAAAAATCTGCGACTTATACTTTTTGAATTATAACAAATATTTAAAATCGTTTGAGAATAAATCGCTATTTGATGCAATTTCGTAAATATTTAAATTTCAAACAGTCATACAAGTTTTTCCTCTAATTCCGGTAGAAATTTTTTTAAAGATTTTTGAAGAGTAGCTCATAGATAACCTAGTGTTAAAATTTTGAACCTTAAGTATGAACAGAAAAAATTTATGAATTTTTATCTACAAAATAACTTGCAAATTATCGTGATTTTTACATATTTCGTATAAATTGGAACTTTGAGCACTTATAAAAAACCTTGTATTAAATTTTCAAGATTTTCTGGCCAGCCAAAAAAATTTTATCGTTATTTAAAAAAAAAAAATTAAAATAATTGAAAATTTCAATTGTCTATAAATAGCTTAATAAAAGTCCAAATACTTTGAAAATTTAATGGTGTATAGAGAACGCTAATCTAAACATTTGGTGAAAATTATTTACATCGATTAGTTTTTGAATTATAGCAAAATAAAAAATTTTATTATGTCTAAAACAGGTTTTGCGTAAAAACTCCCGTTTTTACTTTTGACCCCCCAAAGTACCAACTAGATTCACTTTCCTTTCAGAAAAGTTGCTACATAAGGCAATCGAAGCATTTTTACTGCCCCAAATCGTGTCGACAGACACAGAAAAAAAAAAAAACACACATCATTGTAAAATTAATACATTCTTCACTCCGTTCAGAATCTAAAATTGTTGGTAACACGTTACATCACAATTGCTCGACTTACTCGATGCATTTCTTTGTTGCCGTATTGATTGGGTGATGTGTAGACCAACAGCAAATAACATGATTGATTTGATGTTTTAAGTTAGTATAAATATAACGAATTTCTTAATATTTTTTAGGGTATATAAACATATTTTAAATTATAAATACTTTTAGAAAATAATATTAAATTTTATGTTTCTGAAAGTGTTATTAATTGGTGGCTGCTTTCCTCAAAAAAATCATACTATATATAAATGTTATTAAGAATAAGATGTATTGTATTCTGAACGGAGTGAAGAATGTATTGATTTTACAATGATGTGTGTTTTTTTTTTTTTTTTAGATTCTGAACGGAGTGAAGAATGTATTGATTTTACAATGATGTGTGTTTTTTTTTTTTTTCTGTGTCTGTCGACACGATTTGGGGCAGTAAAAATGCTTCGATTGCCTTATGTAGCAACTTTTCTGAAAGAAAAGTGAATCTATTTGGTATTTTGGGAGGTCAAAAGTTAAAAATTTCCAATATTTTTTAAATGCGACGGGAAAAACCATAAAAAAATTTGGGAAAAACGGGAGTTTTTACGCAAAACCAGTTTTCGACATAATCAAATTTTTTATTTTGCTATAACTCAAAAACTAATCGATGTAAATACTTGAAATTTTCACCAAATGTTAAGATTATCGTTCTCTATACACCATTAAATTTTCAAAGTATTTGGACTTTTATTGAGCTATTTATAGAAAATTGAAATTTTCAATTTTTTTAAGTATTTTTTTTTAAATAACGATAAAATTTTTATGGCTGCCTAGAAAATCTTGAAAATTTAATACAAGGTTTCTTATAAGTTGTTCCTTAACTGATAAAAAAAAATCTAAAATCGTAAGTCACAATTTTTTTTTATAAGTGCTCAAAGTTCCAATTTATACGAAATATGTAAAAATCACGATAATTTGCAAGTTATTTTGTAGATAAAAATTCATAAAATTTTTTCTGTTCATACTTAAGGTTCAAAATTTTAACACGAGGTTATTTATAAGCTACTCTTCAAAAATCATTGAAAAAATTTCTACTGGAATTAGAGGAAAAAATTTTATGACTGTTTGAAATTTAAATATTTACGAAATTGCATAAAATAGCGATTTATTCTCAAACGATTTTAAATATTTTTTAGAATTCAAAAAGTATAAGTCGCAGATTTTTGAAATTTCTACCAGTTGTTAAGATTGGTATTTCCTTTATGTCATATTTTTTTCAAAATATTATATTGATTTTTAAGCCACTTATAGGCATTTAAAATATTCGATTTTTTTACATTTTTTTTTTATAATCGGTGATAAAAAAAATTTGGCTCGTACAAAATACTTGAAAATTTAATAGAAGATTCCACAGAAGTAGTTCTTAAAGTCATTCAAAAATTATTAAAATCCATAGGCACAATTTTTTTTTTATAAGCGTTTGAACAGCGAATATTGACATAAAATTACATGTAAAATATAATATAATGTATAATATTCTAAACTGACAAAGATATCGGTTTTTTTAAAAATGCTCTAACTCATTAACGAAAAACTGCAACAACTTGAAATTTTCACCAAATCTTTATATTGACGTTTTCTATACATGGTTAAGTTTTAAAAGTATTTTGACATATTTTGACTTATTTATAGACAATTTTTCTAAATTTTTCGTTTCAAAATAAAATATACTCATTACAATATTTATAAATAACAATGTATTATATTCTAGACTAACATATCATCTCCGTTCAGAATCGTTTTTCGTATACAATGATACCTATCATTTAATTCAAATTTAACAAATCCATTATAATGACCTATCCTATGAAGAGTCGCACTCCACCCCCAAGTGTACAGCAGAGCGAGGCCCATCCGGTTTTTTTTTTCTTACATTGTTTAATTAATTTTATCAGATATCGATTGGTTTATTAGCAGGTAATTTCTTAATGAAACTTGAGAATTTATACAATACATAGTTATGACTAGAGACCGGTTTTTAATATTTTTACATATTTTTACTAATAGTATGCAGCTCCAGTTAGAAAAGTTTGCTGGACATTTCATTTACCAATGAACTGATATACAAAAGTTTTTAGAGCATAAAAAAGAATATTTCGTGGTTAAAGAATATTTTGTGCAAAAAACATGTTTTAGGAATATATTGATATACTGGGGTTTAATTTAAATATTTAATAAAAAATCTAATGGTTTATAAAAAAACCCAATTTTTTTTTATTATAATATATTATTTATCTTGATGAAATGAACATTGATAAGAAAATCAATTAAAAATAATGATTTCCTATAATAAAGGATAATAAAAATAAGATAAGAGAATATATTATATTCTCTTATCTTATTTTTATAGACGGACTATGGTAAATGTTCCCGCTGAAATCTAACTTTACACCTACTATGGCAGCTGACATGAAATGGACACAAATAACATCAGTAGATGTGGAAAGGTCATTCAGTAAATATAAACTTATATTAACTAAAAAAAGAACCAACATGTCTTCAGAACACTTAGAGCAGTATATTGTCATAAATTGTTTGAATATCTTATATTATTCTATTATTTAACTATTTTATGTGTTTTATACAATGTGTATTATTATTTTATTTATCGAAAATTCATAAGACTGAATTATTAAAGTTTAAGTTGTTTTAACATATAATTTTCTGTTATTCTGCAATATTATTTTATATTTGAATTCATAAGGCTGAATTATTAAAGTTTAAGTTGTTTCAATACATAATATTTTGTTATTCTGCAATACTATTTTATATTTGAATTTATAAGACTGAATTATTTGAGTTTAACCCTTTCTTGACCAAGCACCGTTAAAGATAAAAATGTGATCTTTTTTTTGCACAATAATAATTTTTTATTTTTTAGATGAATTTCAAAACCAAAAACAAAAAGTTTTTTTGAAAATTTATAGTTTTTTAAGGACTGAGACAAATAAGTCCCATTGGTCCTTTACGGTGCGGACTTAAAAGTCCCATTGGCCTGTTCCGGCAAATGAATTTGTTTATTTTCAATGGAGATTGTAATGATATTGTTATTTTTTTCTTGCTTACCTTCATTTAAAAAGAATGACCATAACAAATTAAACCATAAGTAATTTAATTGATTGTTATCATTTTTAATTTAAATTTAAAAATTACAAATCAAAAATTGAAATGGTCAATTTTTTTTTAATGTACTTGTAAATTGTAAATTTATCATACTATATAAGTAATAAGTATACATCAATGATAAAAGATTACTTAAATAAATAGTTAGGTAGGCACCAACTACATTCTTAACTGTACACAATATCAAAGATACTTTATAGGTATTAGGTAACATTATATCAAATTAAATAACAACGCAGGTGTCTAAATTATTAATTTAACAAATACAAAATGTACCTAATTTCAAACTATAAGTTTTATCAGAAATTGTCACATGATGATTTAGCTTGTTCCAGTTCATGCAACGTTCAGGGGAAGTTTTTCTTTTTTTTGATATTTTTTGTCTTGTGTTTCTTGTCTTTTCTTCTTCAACTACTGGTAAATCATGTCTAGATTGCACATCACTAGATGTAGCAGCAATGAGTTCAACCTCTATATTTTGAACAATTTCTATTGAGAGCTCTAAAATAATAAAAAAACAAATATTTTACATCATACAGGTATAATTAAAGTGTGATACCTACTTATAAAATAATTAAAATGTTAATACCTTCAAAATCATTGTTATCATCAGGAGTTGTAACACAACGGTTGATTTTTTTTTTCTGATTCATACAATGTTCAAGATTATTTTTTTTTTTTTTTTGTCTCTTGTTTCCTGTCATGTCTTTTTCAGTATAATTTCCAACAATATAACATGTAGACTGAACATCACTAGATGGACCAGCAACTGGTTCAAATTCCATATTATCAGCAAATTCTATTGGAAGTTCTAAGATTATAGAATATTTATTATAAATAAATAATAAAAACTATGACATTTTTAAAAATATAAATGACATACCCATAATATTCAATTGTTGAAGCTGCACATTACTATTTGGATCTGGGACATCTAAATAATCTTTTTCTTCGAAATATTCATCATCACTATCATTTTCAATATCGGTAAGTCCACCATCGTCACCAGGAATTTCTATTAAAGCTTCTATTTCAAAATCACTCAACTTTTTAAATTTATACATAGTGAAACACTCAAACGTTCGATGTACGACGAGTCAC
The DNA here is from genome assembly GCA_034509805.1 of Sipha maydis. Classification (NCBI taxonomy): domain Eukaryota; kingdom Metazoa; phylum Arthropoda; class Insecta; order Hemiptera; family Aphididae; genus Sipha; species Sipha maydis. The sequence goes on along the minus strand of JASXSY010001432.1, from coordinate 300,880 downwards.
TCTCTATAAGTCTAGACGTTAGTCGGAATATTTGAAGTCACGACGACAACAGACCAATGGGACTTATAAGTCTGTTGCAATAATAAATTAAAACTAAATACTAAACGCACATATTATCATGTTTCAATGATACGCATTGGTTTATTAGATGTTTACGATAATAACAACATCGGCGTTTATTGATTATCAGTGGGTTTTAATGCGGTAGTTATTTTTAGAAAATTGGTAAATATTATTTGAAAAAAAAAAATGTTTATCTTATAAAATTATATATATAGCGTTATCTATTGGTGTACCATTAATTCACTTCCTATAAAATCGAAAGAAAACATCGTGACTTATATGTCTCATTGGTCACATAGAACATATTTTAGTTTCTTCCTTATTAAATACGTGTAAAATGACAGCGGACTTAAAAGTCCCATTGGTCAGCAAAGGGTTAAGTTGTTTTAATACATAAGATTGTTCTGTTATTTAACTATTTTTAAATAATTTTTTTATTTTTGATATTTTAATTTTTTGTATTCTTAAGGCTGAATTATTTTTTTTGAGTTGTTTATTTTTGAGTACATTATATTATTTTATTATTCAACAATATACAACACATTTTTGTTTTTATTCTTTAAAACATGTTATTATTATTGGTTTTTGAGTTCATAAATCTGAATTTTAGGTATATAACTATGTATTACAGTCACGTATCTAAAATACAATTAAACAATATAGGTACACTAGTATATCACCATATTATAGGTTAAATATGACTTTTTGAAAAATTTTTTAACAATTAGAATTAATCTAACTATTTTATATATTTTATAAACTACTACTTTTATTTGTTTTTTCAGTATTTAATACATTTTTATGAAAAAGAATATTTTTTCATAAAAGAATATTTCTGCATATAAAAGAATATTTTGATGAAATTATAGAGCATAGAAACATCTTATTTCTAAGGTTTTAAGCGCATATAAATCCGGTCATTGGTCGGGCCAATTCATTATTTAATAATTTAATATAAATCATAAGTAATTTTTATTTAATTAAGAAAAATAAATAAATAAATTGACTAATTATTCTATGATTTTAAGTTATACGACTAATAATGACTTATAGTAATTATAACTTGGTATTTTCAAAAGCAGTGAATATATGTAAGGAAGTATGTTTACATTTGTCAATCGTGAAAAACAAAAAATTATTACACTATAATAGCCACTTTGGTAACAATAATACAGCCTATATATAATGTGATCAATCATTTTAACTGTAATTTGACCGTTTGTTAAAAATGGGCTGTTTAATTTTAAATCTGCAACTAAAGTCTACGTATGCCTATGGGTCGGATTAGATATAACAATAAAATGGGAGGATTAGATATGAGCACAATATTCGACAGCGACAGTGTATGTTTAACTGCTCAGTATCGCAGTTGCATACTTCGTATATTATATAGTTTCATTATTTCGTTTAAAAATATCGAATATTTAATTTCACAAAAAAATAAACCACTCGTACAGTAACACTATGCAGAAAGAAATATTGTAAATCATTTGAAAGGCATAGCCTATAATTTATCACTACAAGCATAGAAACATCTTATTTCTAAGGTTTTAAGCGCATATAAATCCGGTCTCTAGTTATGACTAATGATTGCATTTTTTTTACAAAAGAACGGCGAATGATTAAGATTTCTGTTGCTGTCCATTAACTTATGCGTAAATAGTTTTTGCTTGTTAAGTACAACTCTCCTCTTAAGGTCGCTCCACACTATGCGTGTTTCGCATTTCGTGTTTCGTGTAATTTCGTGAATAGTGTGTATGACTTTTTCACGAACATTTTTTTCGTGAACACGATTTCGTAGTGTTTCGCGGACGAGGCGGTAAAATTGACGAAATCAAAGGAAACGAAAATATTTTTCGTACTGTTTACTAAACTGAAACTGGACAAAACACTACGAAACGTGAAACACGAAACGCGAAACGCGAAACATGTATAGTGTGGAGCGACCTTTAGAGAATAACTATTTTTTATAAAATTACAGTTGTGTTCTCAAAAGCTAGAGCCACATCAATAATTATAATTAGGTAATTAAAAATCAATACAACAGTATAGAAACGTAATGCTCAAGAACGTTCATGCATAAAGTTATAATATAGATAATGCCACAATTCAATATAACAATAATTTATATATTTTTCAACATGCGATTTAATTTATTTAATTTTTTTTTTTTTATTTATCTCAATAATTTGCTCTTTTAATAATATAGTAAGTCATTCATTGTGAATATTTACAATTAACATTACAATTTAATCTTTAATAATGTCTTCTTGGTGATAATATTATTATAAGAAATATATTTTTGATTCATATATTATTCAAAATATTTTATTTTAAAAATACTAAGAGACTAAATTATTGACTTCCAAATAACCGTAACGGTATAAAATACTATGGAAATCGTTTATAGCGACTATAAATGTATCACTAAACGTTGTCATCTTATTCGATAAATCGTATCATGATTGATATTAATATTAGTATTAGTTTGACAATCGCATATTATATATAATCCTAATAGAGTAATAGTTATATAGAACTTTCTTTGTTCATTGAATTAAACGTTTCACACATCTTAATTTAATGAAAAAATAAGATCCTCCTACCTGCTCACGCTATGGGATACGCCTCACAGTCAAACACATTCGTACCGAATGTATATATTAATATACAGCACAGAAAAAAGAAAATTTCAATGATATATCTAACCACCTATCGGAAATAATAAGTCCAGATCCAACCAATATCATCAAGCTCAGCCAATTTATATCGACAACTCATCTCATCAAAGTAATGTAACGTACATTGACAAAATCGCCCTTGCATATTCGTTTAGCCTCTATTATTTCGTCGTATTCAATGGTAACCCATCATAACCGCGGATCCAAAAATGCGAATGTCAAAATAGCGACGGAAAAATATCTAAGTATAAAATAACTAAAACCCATAATAGCGAATGTTTAAAGTAGCTAAAGTATATTGTTTTAAAAATTATTACTCTTATTATTTATCTGTAGTAATAGTATTACGTTATAAAGATGCAGATATTGACAATCAGTTTTAGAGCTGGGTTATCCAATATTATTGTCCAGTCGGACCATAAGCGTGCGCACGAGTGCAGCAGAAGGTGCATCTGCACATTTTTTGGGCTGGTCGGGCCAATTCATTATTTAATAATTTAATATAAATCATAAGTAATTTTTATTTAATTAAGAAAAATAAATAAATAAATTGACTAATTATTCTATGATTTTAAGTTATACGACTAATAATGACTTATAGTAATTATAACTTGGTATTTTCAAAAGCAGTGAATATATGTAAGGAAGTATGTTTACATTTGTCAATCGTGAAAAACAAAAAATTATTACACTATAATAGCCACTTTGGTAACAATAATACAGCCTATATATAATGTGATCAATCATTTTAACTGTAATTTGACCGTTTGTTAAAAATGGGCTGTTTAATTTTAAATCTGCAACTAAAGTCTACGTATGCCTATGGGTCGGATTAGATATAACAATAAAATGGGAGGATTAGATATGAGCACAATATTCGACAGCGACAGTGTATGTTTAACTGCTCAGTATCGCAGTTGCATACTTCGTATATTATATAGTTTCATTATTTCGTTTAAAAATATCGAATATTTAATTTCACAAAAAAATAAACCACTCGTACAGTAACACTATGCAGAAAGAAATATTGTAAATCATTTGAAAGGCATAGCCTATAATTTATCACTACAAGTATAAATTATAAATATAATATAATATTTTTTATCTTTTTTTTTAAATTTTTTTATATTTAATTTTATGTATGAAGTATAATATTAATAATTTTGAAATAATACACTTTTTAAATTTAAATACCTAATATATTTTTATTTTTTATATTAAATTATTTTAAAATAATATACTTTAGCTGTTTTGAAGATTCGCTATTATGGCTTTTAGCTATTTTATACTTAGCTATTTTGCCGTCGTTATTTCGACATTCGCTTATTTGGATTCGCGGTTATGACGATGACTCGTATCCAATTTAATTCATAAAAAAAAAAGTTATTAATAGTTATTAACTATATTGTAATCCATTTGTTTTAAATATGTAAGCTCCGTTAAAATTGTATAATGGATAGTCATTCTTAATAAAAAAAAAGAAGCAAACATATGCTAATCAATTAATTTTAATACTCAAAAACCAGAATATTTCTACAAAAATACCATTTATTTTTCATTCTATGTATAAATAAATCCTTACCAACTCGGTATAAGAAATATATTATATTATTTGATTTATTGCAAAAATATTAATGTATTTACAAGGTTTATTTTCACTTCTTAAATCTAATATACACCTGAAAAATACGGCTTCTTAATGGAAAATGTTCTGTATATTACTAATAGATAAAATATATAATAAAATAGGTACCTACTCATAAGATATGTTTTTATTCATTTGCAACGAAAAATATTGTATCTCATTATTTACAACTTTTTAGAGTGATTAAATTTTATATTCACAATCTGTTTTTCAATAAAAATTATTCCCAAACTATATAATTTAATATATATATAATAATAATATTTCAAAAGCCGCAAAATTTTTATCGAATGTAAATTTTCATGTATAACGTGAATATTGTACCTTATTATAAAAAATACATTGAAATTGAATAATATTATTATATAAAATCACGGCGTGTTGATGAGTCTGATAATGCTGTTATTGGATATTGTTTATTTTCTAAAGGACTAAAATATAATATTGCAAGGCCCACATACGCGCCACACTAAGCATTTACCAAATTTTAAAAACCATATAAAAACTATAATTTATATGATATATCTTCAAAATAATATTAATATACTTTTGGTATATAAGGTAAGGAATTTAATTATCATTCAAATAATCACAGTTAAACATCAATTATACATCCAAAATTTGATTATAAGCTCATGTATATTAAAAACATAAATAATGGTTAAACGTTAAATTACACAAAAGTAAAAATTTGATTATAAGCTCATATTTACGAAAAACAAAAAAAAAGTTAAATATGGAACTATGCAAAAGTAAAAATTATAGTTATTAGTTATATACAAAATATATAGTATATGGTAAGAATATAAAAATAATAAAATGGAATATTTAAATGTATAAAAATAAATTATTTGAAATATTAAATTATTTTTAGTTGACATTGATTTATACTTCAATGTTCAATCTCTTTGCATCTTCAGCATAACGTTGTTTGTATGTTCCTTGAGGATCGTATTTTGCTTCGAGCTCCTTCCACATATCATTTTTCTTTTCGTACAAAAACTTAATAACTTTTTCGGAAGCCAGTTTTTGTTTTTCCGAACAGTTTTCACATTTGTTTTCTATTGCATCTGGTAGAAACCCTGTGAGAACATTTATAACAAAACAAGTAATTAACGTTTAAAGGAATAACATTGTAATAACACATTCGTGTAGCTTTTCTATAAACCTTTACGATTTCGTCTCATTTCTATTGTAACAAATTTGGAACAAATATTATTGTTCTTATATTAAATCTAAATAATTTGGAAACCAAAAAATAATCATATCTCGATAGTTTTAACAATTTACGTAAAAAAATAAATCAAATTGAAGCTTTGTAAGATGTTTTATTAACTAGTGGAAGTATTATTAAATAGGTACAAAATGTATTGAAACCAGAATATTTAAATTAGTGTTATTCTTATATGAATGACAATTAAAAAATTTTCAATTTTTTTGGGATAATTTTTCGGCTTCCGTCTTATACGCTTGGTTGATGACCCCATGCATTTCATTGATAGTACCCATTAACTCAGGTGGCATATATTGAAATGTATTAGCAAACGCAGCGTTCAGAACATTTACTCCTACATCTGTAAATATAACTTATCTAGTCAAAAATAGTATACGCAACAATTTAGTGAATAATAAATTTTAAATAATATATAGATAAGAGCATATTAATTTTAAGTATTTAACTGATTTTGTGTTAAAATTTTAAATAACTTTTGTAACGACCAATAGTTGAGTGTTTTTTCTTTCTAAATAAGCTATAACGATAAGAATAAATAGCAAAAAAAATGTAAGTATTATATGTTATACATTAATATTAATACACGTATTCAACATGTATTCTTTAAAAAAAATTATAACGATAGTCCCTACTTTTTTACATAAAACAGTTCAAAACAATGCTGTTACATCACTTCATCCTAATTTATTTGATAATGATTGAAAATTTAAGTCCAAGTTCGTTAAATTAAATAATTTTATGAAAAAAAAAAAATGTTAATGATTAAATATCGATATTTATTCTGTTCGTGTCTAACTTATGATATATCACTTTTAAATGGTGATAAATAATGGCACCAATGACCATCATAGGACTCAATAAAAATCATAAAAATATCTGATAATTTTGATTATGTTTTTCGATAAGGGCTTTTATTTAAAACTTTATATGAAATATTATATTTTGGATTTACAAAAAATATAAATTTTGATATACGTGTATATAAGACATAAGTAAAATACATAATAGAAATATGTTCAACGTTCTTTAAAACACGATGTTGTTATGCAATATATTGATGGATATCGTTAGACTTGAATATTCGATTGAATGAAACATGATCAGTTTAACCTAAGGAAACTGAAAAATACTCACGTTTGATTTCCTCTCCTTCCGGTGTACATTTACCCATGTCCATAAGACACTTGAAGTAACTGGTGACCAGACGATCGTTACCCAGGATTTCATCGATGTTCACGTTATCGTACTTAGTAGTGTACTTTTCCGGTGCTGCCTGGATCATAACGATAGCCGCGAAAATACAACAGAAAAGTGCTAGAGACTTGATCATTTTTATTCTGCAGTTAATACTTATGTGTTTCTAACTCGAAAATGAAATATAACTTCTTAAGCATTAGCGTTCGGCGATGAACTGTAGCTTAGAATAAAACGGTTCTCCGTTATATACACACTGTTGAGTCCCACGAATCGGTGGAAAAGAAGCGAATATTGTTTAACCATGACGTCACGTGACAAGGGCTTATTATTAACGTGCTAATCGAACCGAATCAAATAATTTTTGGAATTCCCCTCTACATAGTATTGCACGAACTATTATACAAGATATTAACTGAACATACATCCGACTATGGCAATTTGCTTTCCTAACCAGTGCAGTGGCGAACAATATTTCCACCTTGTAAAATGTCTTTGTTCGGTAGTCACACATGGGCGAACCAAACGTCGAACCAACGTGTGCGCACCAATGTACCGCACAATGTTTATAACGTATATGGTTAATAAAACGTTAAATTATATTTAGAAAAAAAATATCAATTGCTAGAAAAATGTGTTTATATTTGAACGTTATTTAAATAAATTTACTAAAAACAATCCACTAGCAGTAAACACGTAAATCATTACAAAAAATAAATACTTAAATATATTGCCTAATTCGAGTCACGATGATGAACCTATTTATTCATATATTAATGAAAATAATAACTTTGAAAACCTAATATATTAATATTTTACATGGTGACAAATAAATTTAGATATATTAAAAAAATATTTGAGTAAGAATACTATATACCGTTTTGACTGAAAATAATTGAACTTTGATTTTATATACAAAAATGTAGTTACAATCGTAAGTTATTCAATAAGTCAGATATATGTAGCAACCTATAAGCTATATTTAATTTTTAAATAGTTATTTATCGTACAATATACAATCTAATAATCATTTATGAGTATAAAAGGAATTAAGCATGACTCCTGATGTAAATATTTTTTTGGAACGATAAAAACCACTATTTCTTTTCCTCGATACGCTATTGGAGCCAATGTTTAAATATAGCCTTTTTAAATATTTTTCGCTCGACTAAATATTTAGGGTTTTGACGTCACTATTATTTAAGTAAAAGTAACAACTGGAAAAGTAAAATATGTCTGAAAATCCTGACAATTATACATTTAATCCAAACATCGGATAGCATAATACTCCATTACTTAACAATAGGGCTAGGATTTGAAGGTTGAAAACTTAAAAAGTTTATAATTTTAAAAATATTATAGAAAGATAATTTTAATATCAAAATGTGTTTCATTGAATTTTTCACAAAATAATATAAATTTATTTTTTGAAAAAGTGCTTTGTTTATAGAAATTATATTTATCTATTAATAATTATTTTTTGTTTTATAAGCGATTAAGCCATTAAAATTGTAAAACGAACACTAATTAATGAATTAAATACTACAAGATATTACGAAACATTAATATATCTTTTGTTTTGAAGGTTTTTATGAGTCTCGTTCATTATAAATAGTAATGAATTATATGCGATAGCAAAATTGTATTTGTACAATTTAATTCAATTATATCATCCTTTTCGGTGCTTTTTCTCTTTTCATGAAGTCTATTATAGAAAAAGATACTAATACACTTTGTATAAGCAATTATTTCAACTTAATTTTCATGTATAATTGTTATATAATTGTCGACAGATTATTTTTATTGTTTTTGTATTATACAGTATGTATCGAACAATAAATGTAGAAACAAATCAAATTGTTATAATAATTCAATATTTTAAGCTTGAAAAAGATCCGGATAATGTCTTCATCGTTTTTATTAAATTATAGAGGACTCAAATAAATTTTGACAATTATAGTGACGATTAGTTTTTAGTTGATAAAATCGTACGCCGCAATTTACCATGCCACAACTTTGCTTCAAAATAATGAGAAAATTGAATATAAACTTGTTATTATATTTTAATCATTTATTTATTTATATTTTATCATAAGACTATTTAATATAGGTTTTTGTTTAATTAGTTAATTAAAATATCTTAAAAAAAAAACTTGTGATTATGGTTAAAAGTATATTTTTTTCATCTAATTTTTAAATTGTGTTGTATTTATTTAGGTTATTACAAAACAATGATAAAATGTATTTATCTAAAGGATAACATTTTCCAAAAAAATGCGTAATCGTAAGTGATAAATTGATAATTGATAATTATAGTACAGATTTTATAGCAATAAAAAACTAAAAAAAAGAGCAATAAAGCTGTATAATCTTCCAAAAAAGCATTACTAGAAAAAGTATTAAAAATGGGTTTTAATTAATGTTAATCATTTTCAGCATTTTTTAAAAGCCTATAAGATGTTACAACGAAAACTAAACTATAATTCTGAGTAGATAATTTCTTAGATTAAGAGCATATTTTTGTGTTTATTGTCGTTTCAAGATAAATTAATCTAATATATACCATACTGTGACAATGTGACAAATAGAACACACGGAGAAAGGTTGGTAAAAAAATTAAGAAACAAGATTTAGAACATACCTATTATATAATTTACAAATAAATATTAACATATCAGATATGTTTGTAACTTAAAAGCAAAAAAAAAAAAAAAAATTCTTAAAATACCAAAAAATAAAACATTAATATATAAAAAACGGTAAAAAAACAATAAATAGCTTAATAATATGTCATGCATATACTAAGTAGTATAAATCGAATTTGTAGCATCATTTTAGAGTAATTTGATAAAAAAAAGCAAATGCCTTCGAAGTTCATTTAGAACTCGGTATAGAGAGAAATATAATATATTGTTATTTATAAGTTTTGATATAGTAGTATACGTTTTGATTTTAAATATAGATAGTGAATGCATTTTTCTCACAATTTTGTAAATATATGTGTTTCTAAAAAGATATTTTATATTTATATGAGTTACTACTGTGCAGCATTAATACGAACAAATTATAACTTTCAAAATTATTTCTTGTCATATATACGAGTTTTATATTATTTTATAAATTATATAAATATAAATATATATTATTTTAAATTCATTATTTCAAATTTTAAAACAGAATATTTTTTTTAAAAAAGGAATACATAACATACAAGAATTGAACATGAAAACAATAATAATTAAATAATTATGAATATTATGATCGTGAGTAATATAGAATGCTGAAGTAACACGGGAACATCATGCAAAATGCTGGTATACAAGAATAAAAGATGACTGTTCGTTTAAACTTAAAATAACTTTAATTAATTAATTGTTAACCTGATATTTAATATAATTTGTTTAAATACATTTTCGGGATGTATTTCGAAATCAAGGAGTTAACTTGCAGCAATTTATTTAATCATGCTCTCATATTTCAGATACACTTCGTATTTTTAATATATTTTAATGGGTGCTGTAAAATTTACAAGTGTAAATAAATACCATATAAAAACAATATCACTTTAATTTTATGTAGTTACATATTTTTATCCAAGTGTGGTTGAAAATAATGTTATATGAAAATATTCAACAAAACATTACCAGCTACGAAACAAATAAAATATAGGATCTACATTCAGAATTTCCATAGCTTGTACGCGATTTATTGATTTGTACATTATTAACATCCGTGAAATATCGTTGTAAAAATGAAACATATTTATTCAGATATAAAATATAAAGCAAAACCTTGATTTTACGCTTTCTTTTAGTATTAACTCGTTCGAGTACAATTATAAACGTGCATTATTTCTATACGAGTAAGCGCATTAACAGTGAAACAATATAATTGCATTCCAGCCCAATTACAATGCGAATCACATAATATAAGGATAACAAGACAATGTAACCAATTGTCGGATATTTTATTGTTCATATAATATAAATTAGAATCAATATTGCAGTTTCGCTAAATTGTGTGTTTAACTGTGATAAAAAAAATATATTAGGAAAGATAATAAACAAAATCATTGAAAACAGTAGTATTACATTAATGTACGAAATATAAATATCATGTACAACAATAGTTGTATAAACAATCATAGGAAAAATAATTATATTTTTACTCCTTATTGTTATTTTTATGAAACCTATGATTGAAACCATACTTTATTTATGAAGTACCTTAATTAAGTAATTAACTGTAAAAAATATTAAAATCCAATTAAATAATTAATACAATTTACTTGGTAATAATTTTTATTTTTATTTTTTTTGGTAATCTTTTCTACCTACATTTTTTGTTTCAATAATTCGTGGGGTACCTATTGCTTTGTTAATTTGTTTATTTATTTTTTTACACAAAAAAAAAAAAAAAATTGTAAAAAATATTCAGACAAAATACTTTTTTTCGTCATTTCATCACCTGAAAAGAAAATAGGGTACACGGTGACAGGTGTAGGGTAACAAGTTGGATCACGATTTAAACTTTGCGTAGGTCATTATTTTCATGCCCAAAAATATATATATAAATTTATTAATTACATAAAATTGAAAACAACGATGAATCATTGCATTTTAAAAATTATCCATTCTATATGAAGGTCAGAGTATAATAAATACAGTAAAACTCGCTTAAGAGGACGCTACACCAGCCATAATTTGATGGTAAAAATGGTTTAGCGCGGGACAACTCTACCAAGGCAATATTCATAATAGATTTACTAAATTTTCAGAATAAATAAAAGAGAACTTTATCTATGTTGTAGCGTTTTTACATTTTTGATAACTTAAACACAATCCAAATTATTAATTTGGACGCTCTTTAAGGGACCAGCTCTCTAAAACGTCTTAAGCGGGAAAGCGTTTTATACGGGAATGAAATAAAATTATGTGATTGAAATATCGAGTTTATTTTTTTATTATTAAACATAATTTAATGGGAAATACACTTATAAATAATTTTAATTACAATATATATACTTATATTTTTATGCTACTGAATTTAATTTAAAAAAATATTATTATTACATATTTTATTATTGTTTATTAAAAAAATTATCTATTTTTGATTGTTTAAGGTTCTGACATTGCGTTTCAGCAAGAAAGTTTTCAATTTTATTAAGACAACCTAACATAAAATAGGTATAGCGATAAAATAAAACGATAAGAAAACGTATAACACTACAAATTATATTTTTATTTTCACAAAAATACTAAAATTTATCGTAACCTGCTGAACAAAAGAGCGTTTTACCCGATTAGACAGAGAATAACTGACCGTTTTAACAGGTGATTTTTACATTTTTACATAGAAAATGTCTAGGGACCGACTAAAAACAGCTTCTTATGCGTGAAAGCGTCTTAAGTGAGTTTTACTGTAATGCAAATATGAATAATAAAATCACATCATTACATTTTTATTCTAATGTTTCATGGGTAATAAAGTGTAATTCATACATTGGAATTACAATAATTTTTTAATCAAAATAAATATAAACATACAAACACTTAAATAATAAACATTTGTACTAGTAATTTCGACTATCTTTCAGTCATGTATCCATTAAAATGATTTTATAATTTATAATTATAATGAGAATATACAAATTTCGTCTGATTTTAATCATCTTTTATTTTTTATTATACTTCTCTAAATGTTTCAGACTAAAATATTAAGATTCGAATTCACTATTATATATATGCAATTAATTCAAATTGAAACAACTGTTTCTGTGTAAAAATTGCTAAATACATTTTTGAAATAGTAACATATGGTTGTTTTTTCTTTACATATCGTTTATAGTGTTATAAACGATAGTTATGATAGATAATGAAGTACACAAAGGGCTATTTTTTTGGACAAGGTAATTTATAATTACTTTTGAAGTTTTCAAAGTAAAACTAATGCCTCGCATAGATATAAACAACTAATTAATATCAAAACTGTACAACAATGTTGTAGGTTAAGGATGGCGAAGCGAGACGAATGACCAACATGCACTCGCAGTCTGTATATCCGTTCTTCTTTGATGTTTTTGGTACACAGAAATGTGCGTTGGTCTTTATACCAACGAAGTGGCAAGGAATTCTCAAGTCAAATAAAATAATTGAACATAATTCTTCAACTGAGGAATTTTCGTTGGGTAAAACAGATAATAACAGTTTATCTGGTTTTCTTCAAGCAACAACAGATGCCTAGACTACAACAATATAAAAATTAAGCTGTTATTCGGATCTGATAACAGAAATAAACTTGCACGTATAAATGTTGATTGTTATCTATGTTGACCTTCGAGTTATTACTTTTGTACATTTTTATATAGTACACATTATTTTATTTATAAATATACCTTATAAACGTATAATTTTGAAGCAGTTTTGATTATAGAACTATAATTATATATAATATTAAAATTTATTATCATATCTTAATGTATAAAATATTACACTTATGAAACAAAAATTAAAAATTTAGTTTTATAGTAACCACACCTAATTTGATCAAATATGAATGGTACACTTTATTTAAATGTGAAAGCAGAAATTAAATCGTAATTCGAGTTTTTCTGTTTTACTATTATAACTCTAGATTTTCGAATTATAAATATATAATTATACTTATAAGTAAACTCAAGATCTAAATATTTTTAATTGGATTTTTTAAACAACGAAAGTTCAATTAGAAACGTAACAAAAATACTTCTTTTGAAACTGCAGCATAATAACTTTTAATAATACATATATAATATAATATATAATAAATATAAATACTAACAAAAGAGCACCTTAAGCCCTAAAGTATATGCTCTCAAACATTTACCGAGTTCGGTCCACATCTATTGGTGAAATACTGAATCGAAGATCACGAAATAAATTACAATATAATTATTAGCTACTACTAGTCCGGATATTATAAATAGAGAAAACCTTCGAGGACTACCTACTACCTATGATGTATTCATTTATGAAAATCATTATAAACAATAATTGCGAAATGTTAATTCAAATAGATAATTTTAATGGTAGTCGATGCATTAGAGGTGAGTAAAAATATCCTTCAAACCAATTTTGGAACTATTTGCTAAAAATATTCTTTCATCTTTATAAATTGACTTTTTCTATTTCTAGATCATACTACTCTATCACTGAATTAATTTTCCTTTCAAAACGTCAAAATAGAAGAGGACCACTCGTTTGCACACATTTCATTGTTTACAACTCGCTTGCGAAAAAAAGCACAACTCGTGTGCACAACTCTGTGCACACATATCTTAGGTTTAAATAATAAAAATACTTATAAGAAACTTATTTGCGTACATATACTATTACAATATACATTTGAGCACAACAGTATATTTCCCTTCTCACCTTAATATAGACTTATTAAGGTTAGGTTAGGTTAATCAACTGTTTTGCACAGATGTGATTAAAAATTAAAAATTATTAGTGGCCAAAAATATTTTGCATTCCAAAATGATACACACACACACACACACACGCACGCAACCTCCATACACGTACGGCCTTATCACCTCATATCGTCTTACACTTCCTCCAAAACATCCACCATATCTCCTTACACACCCTATACCTCACAACAACCTACTATATACCTACCACAACAACTATCCTAGCAGCATTTTCACATTTTTAATACTCTCTAAATATCATCTCTCCTTATCCTACCCCTCCCATATACACTTTATATCCCTTTACGAAAATACTCTCCTTCACGACTTTAAACCTTACAATACGTCAGTTTATTTTTAAAACTCACACTCTACATAATATTATTATCTTTACTCTTATCACAGTCTACACCAACCATCTACTTGCTTAAAACTTATTCCATCCACCTTACACTTATAATATTAAACAACTTATTCGAATAAATCACACACTTACATGATTATTAGATGAAGTCTCTGAAAACAAATAAATTAATTCCTTACTAAATGGAAAATAATTAAAATTGAAAGGCTAAAACAAGAAATGAGAAATTTTTGGACATCCAAAAATGAATAATGATTTATTGTCAAAACAAATATATAAATAAATATTAAATTTAAATTTAAAGTATTTAGTATTGAAAAAATTAAAAATTGAGTTAAAAAAATTATTAATATGAGCTATTTCTAAATATTATCTATCGTCGGTGCACAAGAATAGTGACACAACTCAAAAATTGGCATTTTCGAGATTATTATGAAAATGCATTGCAAAATAACCATATTTTTATGCGCAAGAACGACAGTTTTGATGTTTCAAAAAATCGCCACAAGATAGCTGTAGTATCGTCATATAATATACAAGAAACAGTAAATCTTTAATTCACTATACTGGAAAATCTACTTTTTTGAGTTGTGTCACTATTCTTGTGCACCGACGCTATATTATAAAGAATACTTTATAACTATTCACTTTAAAATTAAGTATTCAAGAAATAAATTAAAAATTTAAATTTAAAGAATTATAAATGTAACTGAAATTATTATACTTATAATAGTTATTCAAATTCAAACTTTTAAGTACTAAAAAGGAAATGGAAAGTGTTCTATTTGTTCTTGAACGCCGTAGGAAATTTGATTTAGAATGGAATTATGAAAATTATTTATTTAAAATAGATGAAATTATAATACTTATAATAATTATTGAAAATCAAAATTATTTATTACTAAAGAAACAATAGAAAGGAATCTTCAAGTTAAGGGAGAAAATGTCATGTAGACAGGTTAAAAAAAAGCTTCTAATTAAAATCCACTCGTACCACTTAAATTAAAAATTAATAATCAAATTAAGACAGTTGATTGTTGTATAAAAAAAAAAAAAAAAAAACGTAAGTTGATTATAATTAAATTAATTAATTTAAAGTCAGATATTGCAAAATATTATTTACACATCCAAAAATACTTGATGGTTACTAGTTTTAAAAAATTATGATTAAAATATAAAAATTAAAAATAAAAGGTAATGAAAATTTAATTGATATAATTATACTTGTAGTCGTTTCTCAAAATAAAAACCATGTTTTCGTAGTCGTCAGTGTAGATAGGTTTGTCACTTATGGATCGTTACGATCTAGATCAGCTTCTTAATTACTGCTATTTACTGATATATAGAAAACAAATACAATATTTGAATACTCAATTATAACGTACAATAAAAATTAAAGACAAATAAATTATAATTTAAATTTTTTAAATTTTTATTAATTTATATTACGAGCAAAATTTCTAAGAAATGTAATTCGATAAAAATTAAAATGTTTAATAAACGTAATTATAATTAAACGAATAACTTTGAACATAGATTACATAATTTAAACAGTGCTGCCAGCAAGGCGAGTGTCTCCAAAAAATAACAATAAAATAAAATTTAAAAGTAAATGTTTGTTTGCAATTATTTATTTGAACTTATAAATATATAAACATATATAGCAGTTTATATAGATATAGACGCAAATCCACTTAGTACTCTGGAGGAGCTAAAGTCCTTCTGAAATTAACTTATCAATGATCCGATAAGTGAATATCCACTCATTAATAAGTAAATAACCTAATAAATGTTAATGAAAAATAAATGATTCTTTAAAATTTAGATTTAAAAAGCTTAGTTATCAACACAAGTATTTGACTTTCTTTAGAAAACAGTTGATTATAGAAACAAATATAGGTTATCATTGATATTTTGATTCATTTACAAGCTACGTAATTTGGACAATGGTGGTTAGATGTTGGCTCTTACAGAGGCGTTCTCAGAATATTTCTATGAAGGGGGATGAAAAAAATGGTTACATAATAAGCTGTAAGCAAAAAAAAAAAAAATGATTCTAGTCAATATTAAAAACACATATCAAAAGTAGATAAAACATGTATTAATTATATGTAAGAAAATAAAGAACCTAGGGGATATTTATCCCCCATATCTCTCCCCTCCCCCCGTGAGAATGCCCATGGACTCTTAGCTCTTGATTTGAATCATATCTTATTGTTAGAATTCAGTTTGTTAAAGTAATCACTAATATTATTGATAATTTTTAAATTCACTCAGGGGTATCACAGGGAGTACATTTATCTCCTTTACTATTTTTATTATTTTTAGTGATATAAAATCTGCTTTTAGTGACTACCAATGCCCTTTATTTTCGGATGAATTAAAATTATATTCAGTAATTCATGGTTATTATAACTGTTTAAAGTTACAGACGGATTTAGATAATTGTGATAACTGATGTGAAGCTAATCTTTAATCTCTTAATCTATCGATAATTATTAATAAATGTTTTCAAATTAAATTTACTTATATTTGTAACTAAACTTATTTTATGTAAAATTCTAATATTCACAGTACTATTCGCCTTCGGAACGTTAAATAAATAAATAAATAAATAATATTTTTTGAGAATAAAGGTGATTAGAATCATGTGATATTATAGCCAAGTTTGTGTAGGTTTCCTGTAAATAACAAATTTATATTGTTATCTATTATGGAAATTATAAGATCTAAGAATTTTTTAAAGTTTTTAATAACATAAATATTTTACACAAAGTGTATTTTAATTTTTTAATTTTTATAAATTACAACTCCATAATTGAAATTATTTCATTGAGTTATCAACATTCTTTTGGGAGTTTGGATGTCATTACTTACATTGTTTTATTTTATTTAATTGAAGCATTATTGAATTTAGATCATATTACGCTGGTTGTCTGTAATTTGTTTTGTGCATTCTTAAACTAAAGATTCGTTACCTCGTTATCATCGTTTAAGAATTACGCGTGTTAAATTTCATCAGCCCATGAACTACACGACGTTTTCTTTTATTACTTACACAACAACATTAAAAATACAACATTTAAAATTGGTTTTCGTATTATTAAAGAAGCTCAGATCCATTCCTACAATTTTATGCCATCATCATATTGAAATAATAATTATTTACAACAAAAACATTTATTTTATCTATAGTTTGTACATTTTTTCGTTATTGAATTTTAACAAATATACGTCATAAGTGTAGTATATGTACTTTTTTTATAAAAACATTACCGATTACGTTTCGACTTACCAGGCACGTAAATAAGTTGCTTATTTTTTTGGGGAGAGGAGGCCGATTAATCTTTTTCGAAATTATTGGAGCTTAATTAATGTGCAATAAAATGGTATATCTAAATTTGCGGTTACTGCAATACGATCATTGATGGAAGGTGCGATCACTTCTACCCCCCCCCCCCCTTAATTAATACCTGCGACCTATTACGTTTTATACCCTTGTCTGCAAAGAAGAAGTATGCAAAAAAGAAACTTAAATAAAAACTAAAATATGACATAAGATACTATAAAAAACACATTAATTAATCTGTGGTTATAAGCCTTCGGTTAATAAGCGCTACCGACAGAATTTATTTAACTAAAAAAGTGCCGTTAAGAATGGCACCTAAGGTATAGTTCTTTTAATTGATAAAATTCCATCACCTATTTTTCTCTACAATGTGTTACCTACACTGTCTATACCACGGTCTTGAAGATTTTAAGATTTTTTAAAACTGTAGTCTATACCAGGCCATATCAACTCGTACTAGTCGTTCTAGCACAGAATAGGCTTATTAGTTTATTCTGTGGTTCTAGTGCCTGTTGGCAGGGCCGGCGCTAGCTTTTGCGCGGCCCTGGGCGAAATATATCGCGAAGACCTTTTATAAAAATGACGTCTAGGATATTCCCCAAAAACATTGATGAGATTATGAGCTTTGTATTAACTCTTTTACAAAATTATTTATAAGGATTTTATAGTGGTAATTAATTGTTATATTTTATTTGTGTAATGTAAAAAGTCAAACAATGAAATCAAATTTAAAAACTAAAAAAATATAACATACATTTTATAATTGTATTTTCTTATACATACGTAATAAAATAAATAAAATAAAATGTAGTCCTTACATAGTGGATACTATAGAAGATATTAAACAAACATAATCTACTTAAATAACAAATTGTGAAGTTGATTAATTAATATTTTTTTTTGCAATAAATTAATACAAACAAATCAATAGTCAATGATCATTATAAAATATAAATATTAAAAAGTTTTTTTTCTCGACCTTTGTGAAGCGAATGTTTCAATAATATCGTTGTAATCGAGAGACTCTGCTATTTTATTTTCAATTGAAATCAATGCTAAGTTTGACATCTTATCTTGCGAAATGGTATTTCTCAAATAGTTTTTTATTATTTTTATTTTTGAAAAACTCCTTTCAGCAGTGGCTGACGTTACAGGAATTGTTAAGATAATTCTTAATGCGATACAAGTATTTGGAAATTAACCCATCATTTTTTTCAATAATGATAACACTTCTAACGCCGTTTTAGTATCATGAATAATATTCCTCAAAATAATTAATTCTTCATATAATTCAACTCCATCAATGTCCTTAGAATCACCGTCAGACAGGGTAATTTGAAGATCTTTACAATGTATCATTAAATCTTCATTATTCATATTTTTTAACTGTTCAATTTTATACAAAAATCCAAAATTATTATTAAATGTTTTGAATTGATGAAATCGTTCATTTATTGAATTAATTGCTTGGTCAACAACTAAAAGAAAAAAATCACATTTGAACTTAAGTTCAGCATCTTCAATTAAATCGTCAGGTCCTCCATAACTAAAATGTGAATTTTTGACTCTTTTACGGGTTTTTTTAAATTCTATTTCGATATCAAAGTCCTCTGAAATTGTGTTGGCTGTTATTTTAGCAGTAACAAATCCCGTGGTACGATATTGCTCAAAAAATGTTAGTAGACCATTTAGCAAATTGGTGAATAAATCCAGATGCATATTTATACTTTGCAAGCTCTTACTTACAACATTGACTTCTGATAGAGTTTCATACCAGATCACTAAACTTAACACAAATTCATAGCTATTTAATTCATTTACTACTTAAGAATTGGCTTCACTTCTTGATTTTGGATCGTTGGTTGTATTTTCCATTTCTTCCAAATCTTTAATTACACTTGGTAACTGAAATCACAAAGCTTTTACGCTATTAACTCTACACTCCCAACGAGTTTCTGACAGTAGTTTTAAAGTATATAAATTACAATATTTTTTTAAAATGTCCCATCGGCTAGTAGAGGACGAAAACAAACAATATAATCTCTGAACCACCCCAAAAAATGAAACAGCTTTAGTTGAGGTTTTGGCCAAGTCTCCCAGTAGTAAATTTAAATTGTGTGCTGCGCATGGGGTAAAATATTCCCTGGAATTTAAATTTTTTATTCTTGCTTGAACAGTGCTGTCGGTGTGTGCAGAAGAGATGTGATTGACCGAGTAAAGTGGAGGTGTAAGACAAGGGTGGCCGACCCCAATTAGTTGGGTGGAAGGTGAGGCAGAAGAAAAAGAAGAAGAAGAAATAATGCCTTCTAATAAGTGCTGCAGCAGTGCAGCGTGGTTGGATGTTATAGCAAAAGTACAGTTAGAAAACATGTTTTTCCCCTGGATGATGGCGAATTTGCGACGTGGGTTCAGTTGTCTGGAAATGAAAAGTTAAAGTGTCTCACAAACATCGAGATAGATATGAATACTGGAGCGCGTACTAGATACTAGAAACGGCCGACCAGTAAAATGTTACCCCCACCACCGTACGGCAAAAAACAACAATAATATTATATTATGGTCATACATAATACGTTATACGTATCTGTGTATATTGTTTTACGTTTTGTTTTCGTATATGAACTATTACATATTTAGTTATTAGTTATTTAGTCTTAAATATTATTATTTAGAATTTAGACCTACTTGACTGTTTTTAATAACTAACAATATGGTTATTTCATGAAAAGAAAATCGTAATTTAATTGAACTAAATATAACTGTAAATGAGAGTGAACTGGAAATGTATTTGTATCAATTAGATAATATTAATTTAGGTTATAATGTCAAAGATATTTTAGACTATATAGGAGGATATATTGTAAGAAGTATTCTAAGAAAAATAGTTAGTGAAAATTGTGTTAATTTGATGGTAAAAAATAATTTTGATCATGAATATAGTAATTCAAATTTTACAACATCAGTATCTAGGGGGAAATTAATAAATATTTTTAATGCTGTTTCATTGATTATACAGCAATTAGAAAAATCATTTCAACTTGTAATTATTTAAGAACAAAACCTCCACAAAAATTCAAAATTACTTATTATTGAAAGCGCTAGAAAAAGTATTTTAAATAAAAATAACAATTTTTTTTTTCCTAATTCTCATGCTACAAATGTAGATTTTGGATCACCGAGTCATGAATATTATCTTTTTACATTAATATGTTAAAAGTTTATTAATATTAGAATGCCTTATTATGAAAAAACAGTATAATATGCGCGAAGTCTTTAAAACCCGTTCGTCTGTTGGACAGAAATTAACAAAAATTATTTTATTTAATAATATGTAGGTAGGTTGTTTAATACTATATGTATGCATTAAAAAAACCATAATTTGGTATGTACTTGTTTGGCAATTAAGAAGATTGGACTTAGATTTATTTTCTTAATAACCAATTATATTCATATTTTTTTTTCCTATTTTTTGTTAACAATGTATTAATTACTTTTATTTTGTATACCTACTTATAATTTATTATAAATCTATTTGTACTTATTTATAAAGAATTAATATAAATAAAAGTTATTATTTGTTTATTTACTTAGTTACTTCTGTATATCTTATTTTTACAACTTTATAATAAGTTTTGATGTTATTACTAATTATTGAATAATGTGATCCTCGTGGATTAAGAAAATACCTATTAGTAGTACCGCCGTGTATTACTTTTTTTTATTAATAATAGTATTTGATGCATATTGCATTAAGAAATTATATTATATTTATGCTGTTATGCGTATTCGTTGCATAAAATAAAAATACGGCATCAGTGCATCACAGTATAAGTAACGTGTTCCTTGCCGTACAGTGGTGGGGATAGTATCAAATGATGGTCGACGGAGAACGGCCGTTTTATTAACATTGCGGGTATATGAAGTACGCGCTCCAGTATTCTTATCTATCTCGATGCTCACAAAGGAGTATTATCAATTTTCTATGGTCTATACCATGGTATTGCAAGACACAGATAAAGTAAAAAATGAGAACACTGATAGCGTTAAGTAAATACTATAATACTATTTAGGTACTATATCAACAGATATGTTGTTCCTTGTTAGTTGTCACAAAGTGTTAAATTATATTATTGGAATTTAAACACTGACATCAAGCACGTTATATCAGTTCTCGGTTAATTTTGATGTAAGTTAAGTTTTGTATTTATATTTTAGTCATAAATTAATAACTTTTAGTTATTGATTATGCAAATAATATTTACGATAATTACATTAGCAATAATTCAACAGCAATAGATAAAAAGCCCAGTGTCTCCCAAGCACCTTAAAATGTACAAATTCCTAATACCATAATTTGATATCTCCATACAATAATTGCTATGCTAACAGTACAGCCACAACAACACTCATAAAAAAAAAAACTTAAAATGACCAAGTACAAACTGCAATAAAGAAATAAGTTGTAAAATATGTAAAAAATGTCTGTTTTGCCACAAAATCAATATAAAAAATAGAATCTTTGAAAAGGGAAGTTATGCATTACAATAATGTGAAAATAACTAAGGGAACACTTTGGCCAGTTTCGAGATATAAATTTCGAAAGTGAGTACCAACGTAGAGCATGCGGCAATACGGCCGCCGTCGGATTATTGCCGAAACGAGATTTTTCGAAAATTTTTTTGAACATGTTCCGGGAGAGCGCGGGCTTTGAAAATAATGTCAACGAAAGGGGAGGTGGTGATTAAAAAGGTGTTAAAATATCTAAGGGAACACTTTGGCCAGTTTCGAGATATAAATTTCGAAAGTGAGTACCGCAGTTGAGCATGCGGCAATACGGCCGCCGTCGGATTATTGCCGAAACGAGATTTTTCGAAAATTTTTTTGAACATGTTCCGGGAGAGCGCGGGCTTTGAAAATAATGTCAACGAAAGGGGAGGTGGTGATTAAAAAGGTGTTAAAATATCTAAGGGAACACTTTGGCCAGTTTCGAGATATAAATTTCGAAAGTGAGTACCGCAGTTGAGCATGCGGCAATACGGCCGCCGTCGGATTATTGCCGAAACGAGATTTTTCGAAAATTTTTTTGAACATGTTCCGGGAGAGCGCGGGCTTTGAAAATAATGTCAACGAAAGGGGAGGTGGTGATTAAAAAGGTGTTAAAATATCTAAGGGAACACTTTGGCCAGTTTCGAGATATAAATTTCGAAAGTGAGTACCAACGTAGAGCATGCGGCAATACGGCCGCCGTCGGATTATTGCCGAAACGAGATTTTTCGAAAATTTTTTTGAACATGTTCCGGGAGAGCGCGGGCTTTGAAAATAATGTCAACGAAAGGGGAGGTGGTGATTAAAAAGGTGTTAAAATATCTAAGGGAACACTTTGGCCAGTTTCGAGATATAAATTTCGAAAGTGAGTACCGCAGTTGAGCATGCGGCAATACGGCCGCCGTCGGAATATTGCCGAAACGAGATTTTTCGAAAATTTTTTTGAACATGTTCCGGGAGAGCGCGGGCTTTGAAAATAATGTCAACGAAAGGGGAGGTGGTGATTAAAAAGGTGTTAAAATATCTAAGGGAACACTTTGGCCAGTTTCGAGATATAAATTTCGAAAGTGAGTACCGCAGTTGAGCATGCGGCAATACGGCCGCCGTCGGATTATTGCCGAAACGAGATTTTTCGAAAATTTTTTTGAACATGTTCCGGGAGAGCGCGGGCTTTGAAAATAATGTCAACGAAAGGGGAGGTGGTGATTAAAAAGGTGTTAAAATATCTAAGGGAACACTTTGGCCAGTTTCGAGATATAAATTTCGAAAGTGAGTACCAACGTAGAGCATGCGGCAATACGGCCGCCGTCGGATTATTGCCGAAACGAGATTTTTCGAAAATTTTTTTGAACATGTTCCGGGAGAGCGCGGGCTTTGAAAATAATGTCAACGAAAGGGGAGGTGGTGATTAAAAAGGTGTTAAAATATCTAAGGGAACACTTTGGCCAGTTTCGAGATATAAATTTCGAAAGTGAGTACCAACGTAGAGCATGCGGCAATACGGCCGCCGTCGGATTATTGCCGAAACGAGATTTTTCGAAAATTTTTTTGAACATGTTCCGGGAGAGCGCGGGCTTTGAAAATAATGTCAACGAAAGGGGAGGTGGTGATTAAAAAGGTGTTAAAATATCTAAGGGAACACTTTGGCCAGTTTCGAGATATAAATTTCGAAAGTGAGTACCGCAGTTGAGCATGCGGCAATACGGCCGCCGTCGGATTATTGCCGAAACGAGATTTTTCGAAAATTTTTTTGAACATGTTCCGGGAGAGCGCGGGCTTTGAAAATAATGTCAACGAAAGGGGAGGTGGTGATTAAAAAGGTGTTAAAATATCTAAGGGAACACTTTGGCCAGTTTCGAGATATAAATTTCGAAAGTGAGTACCAACGTAGAGCATGCGGCAATACGGCCGCCGTCGGATTATTGCCGAAACGAGATTTTTCGAAAATTTTTTTGAACATGTTCCGGGAGAGCGCGGGCTTTGAAAATAATGTCAACGAAATGGGAGGTGGTGATTAAAAAGGTGTTAAAATATCTAAGGGAACACTTTGACCAGTTTCGAGATATAAATTTCGAAAGTGAGTACCAACGTAGAGCATGCGGCAATACGGCCGCCGTCGGATTATTGCCGAAACGAGATTTTTCGAAAATTTTTTTGAACATGTTCCGGGAGAGCGCGGGCTTTGAAAATAATGTCAACGAAAGGGGAGGTGGTGATTAAAAAGGTGTTAAAATATCTAAGGGAACACTTTGGCCAGTTTCGAGATATAAATTTCGAAAGTGAGTACCGCAGTTGAGCATGCGGCAATACGGCCGCCGTCGGATTATTGCCGAAACGAGATTTTTCGAAAATTTTTTTGAACATGTTCCGGGAGAGCGCGGGCTTTGAAAATAATGTCAACGAAAGGGGAGGTGGTGATTAAAAAGGTGTTAAAAGCCTGAAACATTAAAATTACAAAAAACATTAACCATTATTGTACTTGGTTTATGCAATATGCATGTTACTATTACAATATCATATTCAAATACTTACGGCGAGAATTCCGGCCCGGCCGACGTTTACCGCCACGCCGCGGCTCCAGTGCCTTGCCGACAGGATTATTGCCGAGGTACACGGGCGCATTGTATACATTATACCGCATACCTCGGCAATGAAAATTGTTTTCGTTGACATTATTTTCAAAGCCCGCGCTCTCCCGGAACATGTTCAAAAAAATTTTCGAAAAATCTCGTTTCGGCAATAATCCGACGGCGGCCGTATTGCCGCATGCTCTACGTTGGTACTCACTTTCGAAATTTATATCTCGAAACTGGCCAAAGTGTTCCCTTAGATATTTTAACACCTTTTTAATCACCACCTCCCCTTTCGTTGACATTATTTTCAAAGCCCGCGCTCTCCCGGAACATGTTCAAAAAAATTTTCGAAAAATCTCGTTTCGGCAATAATCCGACGGCGGCCGTATTGCCGCATGCTCAACTGCGGTACTCACTTTCGAAATTTATATCTCGAAACTGGCCAAAGTGTTCCCTTAGATATTTTAACACCTTTTTAATCACCACCTCCCCTTTCGTTGACATTATTTTCAAAGCCCGCGCTCTCCCGGAACATGTTCAAAAAAATTTTCGAAAAATCTCGTTTCGGCAATATTCCGACGGCGGCCGTATTGCCGCATGCTCAACTGCGGTACTCACTTTCGAAATTTATATCTCGAAACTGGCCAAAGTGTTCCCTTAGATATTTTAACACCTTTTTAATCACCACCTCCCCTTTCGTTGACATTATTTTCAAAGCCCGCGCTCTCCCGGAACATGTTCAAAAAAATTTTCGAAAAATCTCGTTTCGGCAATAATCCGACGGCGGCCGTATTGCCGCATGCTCAACTGCGGTACTCACTTTCGAAATTTATATCTCGAAACTGGCCAAAGTGTTCCCTTAGATATTTTAACACCTTTTTAATCACCACCTCCCCTTTCGTTGACATTATTTTCAAAGCCCGCGCTCTCCCGGAACATGTTCAAAAAAATTTTCGAAAAATCTCGTTTCGGCAATAATCCGACGGCGGCCGTATTGCCGCATGCTCAACTGCGGTACTCACTTTCGAAATTTATATCTCGAAACTGGCCAAAGTGTTCCCTTAGATATTTTAACACCTTTTTAATCACCACCTCCCCTTTCGTTGACATTATTTTCAAAGCCCGCGCTCTCCCGGAACATGTTCAAAAAAATTTTCGAAAAATCTCGTTTCGGCAATAGTCCGACGGCGCCCGTATTGCCGCATGCTCACATTAATAAACGTAGCAATAAAAGTATACAATAATATGTTGGTCACACTGAATTTAACTGATACGGTTATTAGTTAGCAATAAAAACCATTAACTTGGCAATAAATTTTTGAGAACCACTGAATTTTTCTTATCACAATTAGTCGATTATTGCTAATGTAATTTTGGTTAATATTTGTTATTAATTAACGGGCAGTGCAAACATTATAATTTAAGCGTTTTATTAAAACTTGTTATTTAATTTGTACAACATTGCTTACGTGTTGAATTGACAATTATCCAATTACTGTCCAAGTTGGTTTACTCTAACTACGATTTTTTTGGATGTTCATATTTTATTTATTAAGCTATTTTTTTAGCACCTAAAGCAATATTAAATTATATGACTTAAATAAAAAAATATGATTATTTAATTGTTAATATACTAGTTAACATAAAACTCGAGTTATATTTTATTCAAAATAAATGCTAAACTTCTATATTAAATATCTTTACATTCTAAGCAGTATGTATATATTTTTGTTTTGACAGATATATTATTGTATAAAAGTATAATTTATACATAGAAATACATATGTTATAATGGCGACTGAATTTAAAACAACCAGTGAAGAAAAATTAAATGCAGGCATGAAATCAATTTTAAATGATTTAGAAGTTGCCTGTGATGAACTCAAATTATTAGATGACAATGATGAATTATTCAATCAATTGCAAAGTATTGCTAAATCATTATCAACTGAAGTGGAAAATGGTGATTATATAAAAAATATCTTAAAACTCAAAGAATCTGTAAAAAGTGAACAATTATTTTACTTAAATAAAACAGGAATTTCCTTTGACACTTTATTAGAAAATGCATATTTAGAAACAGCAGCAAATATATTATTGGAAACTGGTGTATATGATTATCATTCAACTAACCTGTTTCTTGAGTATATGTCAATTGCTAAAAAATGTGAAAAACAAAAAAAATTTATTGACGATGTTGATGAACGAATAAATCAATTAAAAATAGTAATTGAAAAACAAAAAGATGCCAAACATGAGTTGTCTAATATACATTTTTCACCAGTTGAGTTAACATATGAACCAATTCAAATAAATTCTATTGATAGTGTACAACCTATAGAAAACTGCAAGGAAATTGTGGAACTATTGAAAAAGATTGATGATATTGAAAAAAAACAAGCAGATATCTGTGCAAAATCTTCTGCATTGAAATCGGAACAGAAAAAAATGTACCATGGATTACCACCTAATATGGATCAAGCACTAATGGCTGTTAAAATAGCAGAAGAAACAATGAAGTCTGTATCTAAAGAGTTGGTAAAAAAACTTGAAAAATAATAATTGTATAATTATTTAACAAGATGTCGTCTGTATTTACTATAATGAAATATTTATTATAATATAAAAATAATGTTATTGTCATTATTTGCAATTTTATGTAGTTTAATACTTTGAGTCTGTATTTATAATAAATAATGATTTGTGGTATGATTGATCTACATACATAATACAAAGTAAATAATCTTATTTTGTATTTTTATACTATTATTATATTTTTATTAAAACCTAATAAATTAGACCTTTGCTACAACTAATTGTATTTTTATTATTTAATGTTAAAATATGTCAACAATTTTATTTTTATATAAATCATAAATTGATTGAATTAAATCTATTATACCATGAAGAATTTTCCTAGTTTTCAAAAGGTGCAATTTTTTTGTTAATGATAATTATTCGTATAGTCATTTTTTTTTGGAGTATCCTGTAGATATATATCATAATTATTGCAATTGATAATCATGTCATAAACAAATTTGTTTTTTAAACACCTTTCAATTTTATAGTTTCTATAGTATTATATAGTAGTCCGCCATTTCTTGTATGTCACCAAACATCCTTTTATTATTTAAATATCTTATTATAAATATTGATAAGTTATCATTTTCAATTTTTTAGTACTTAACTCATTATGGATTTTGAAAAGACAACTATGGAGTACTTATTCTGTGTAGAAAAACAGGCAGAAAAAATACTCGTTGACAAAAGTGAAATTATTGCTTTGGATAAAAGAAGAAATAATAATCGGATGGCTATTAGAGCATTAATTAACTGTAAGACATCACATGATAATAAGATATGGATAGCTGTTGGATCATGTATGGTGAAAGTACCCATTAAAAAAGCAAAAACTTTACTAGAAGAAGGTATATTTTGGTCAATTATCTATTTCTTAATTTGATATATTAAAAATACTTGAATCATTTTGCAGAACAAATAACATTAGACTGCCGTATTAATGTTTTACGTAGTGAAATTAAACTTAACATGCAGAAACTGAGAGATATGGAGTACAAAGAACCAATAAAAGGATTATTTTTGAATCCACTTACTAAAAAAGAAATGAAAGCAATGAATCAAGTACTAGGTGTAGATAATTAATTCTTAAGCTATTTATTAAAAATTAATAAATAATAAACTTTTTAATTCTAACTTGTTATACTTATTTTATTTTACGGGGTGCCGCCGCTGGGCGACTTCCCCCTCATGTTAATCAAACTCATCACATTTACTTATTGTATAACTTGTAAATATATTCTTTGTTCAATAAAAAAAAAAAAAAAAACTTATTTCATTTTCTTTTTTTTGTACTATTATTAAAATAAAATTATTTAGTTTGTTTTTGTTAACATGTAACATGATTTATGAGTTAGGTATATTTATAAATCTTAATAAATTATTACAGTTATTTCATGGTTAGACTATATGTTAATATGTTGTTTCAATCATACATGCATTGTTTACTTACTTCAAATAGTTCATAAAATAACTATTCACCTAGAGTTTTAACAGTTTTGTTGTAATAACAATAAAACTTATACTCTTTTATCTACAAATAATAATAATTTTAAAATCCATTATTTAATCTTAATAATAACTTCTGTCATTTTAAATTTGATCCTAGTACAGGAAAATAAGCAATAATAACTAAAATAAAATAATACAATTATAAATGAATTATTTATTTATTTTTTTGCAATTATAAAATAATTTAGGTATAAAAAATTGTAATTGATATTTATTAATTTTCAATCAAAAATATATGGAATAATTTTGTTTTTGTTATTTATATATAACGTACAATTTAAATAAATTTAAGTAGATATTCTTTTTAAAAACAATATATTGATTGAACATGATTGAGATCAGTATTACTGAGTACTACTAGTTTTATTATATTAAATCAAACATTAAAATCTATCAAATAAACCTTGAGTACTAGTTAACTAAAAGTTCATACTAAAAGAAATCAATACACTTTAAACATACATAACTTTTAAATAATTTTTACACTAATTATTGTATACAAATGTAAATAAAATATTTATTTTTTTTATCTAATATCTTAGAGTTCTCTTACATTATATCTCAGCAGTTATCAAACGATATGGCGATTATGAGGAGGAGTAGAATAAAAAATTTATATATTTTTAAGCCATTGTATCATACAAATAAAAACATTTAAAAATGTAAATAATTATTAATATAAACTGTGTCATATTTTATTTTAATTCTTTTTTCCATTTTAATGAATCATGAATAAAAAATTTTGGGAACAACTATTTTAATAATTTTGTTAGGGAAATCAATCATAGCTTTTGTGTTATCTTATATTATGAAAAATTTCAAATTGGTGTTTTCAAGAAATTATTTAAATAAATATGAAATATTATGATGCGTTTTATAATATAGTTATAAAATAAATATGACCTCAATAAGTCTTAAACAAGTCATTATTAAAAATTATTCTCATAAAGTTTATCCCAGTCTTCTATTTTCATTCTTCTTCTTTGATACATTTTTCAACTACAACTCTTAAACTTGGATTTTCCATTGCTGCTGCTACACGTTCTTTGTCATTTATTTGTTTGTTAACTGCAAAAGTGACACCAGATTAATGAATGTACTCATTTTATTTTTAGTAAAAAAAGATAAAGAATAATTTTTCATGGTAATAATTACTTTCTTCTTCAGTAGTATGTGCACCTTCTTTGATGAATATGTCTAATTTAACATTTTCCAAAATAGATCGTACAACTTTTATCCTTATACTAAGCCCAATTAAAGTAGCTAAACTGCAGTGTGGTACTGTAGGATTAAATTCAATTCTGACTGTATATAATTTTAAGTCTTTTCTAGTAATTACCTGGAATTTTTAATTTATTTATTTCTAGTAATTACATAGTCTTTTATGTTTTTGTTTTAATTTAGTAAAATAAATGAAATTATTTTGCTTAAATTTGTTTTTATTTATTAAATTATATTACCATTAATATATATTTTGGTTAATAGCAAGGACACGACCAAGTTAATATAAAAACAATGTATATTAACAGGACAGGAAAAATATGTATTTGAACTAACATGAAAT
The DNA here is from genome assembly GCA_034509805.1 of Sipha maydis. NCBI lineage: Eukaryota > Metazoa > Arthropoda > Insecta > Hemiptera > Aphididae > Sipha > Sipha maydis. The sequence continues at coordinate 270,126 of JASXSY010001432.1, read as the reverse complement.
ATAAATAAAAACAATGTTTTTAATAGGTATACTAACTTCTACTCCATTTTCATAGACAACATTAAGATCCTCCAGAGTTGCTGGTTTTTCTGGATCCTTGATTGTTCTGATAATATCTGTTTTAATGAAAAAATGTACAACAACCACAAACCGAATGAGAACAAATATATTAACAATGTTATTAGGTTACTACATAACCCTAAAAACATATACAATATATGTTATTACAAAGTACTAACCGTAAATCTGTTCTTTCATATCTTTTGTTTTTTCATCAAGCTGTTCATCCGTGACCTCACAGACACTTGTAGTCATCGGCGCATTACTACTGTCATTTTTCAGATATTTTTCTTGTATGAATCTTTTTGTTTGTTGCATGAGATTGGAAAACATCATCAACAAACTGCTCACGGTCAAAATCATGAGCGAACGTTTTTCGTTACACTCCCGTAGAAATTATTACCGTTTAGTTATATTTTTTTCGTTTCGCAATGTGTAAATACATAACACATTGCAGAACTACTGCTAACAACGTCAGTTTCCACAATAATATTGAACGTGATTACAGTTTATTGATAACGTGATAATTTTGGATTTTCACCAACAGATGTGATCATAGAATAAATACCTATATCATTATTCAACAATAACAATAATTAATAATTACACTTATTAGCAATTAATTTGTGTAAGTATATAATATTATAATAAATAAACTCGAACAATAATAAGTATGATTCATATTGTATGAACGGAAACGAGTGTAGAGTGCCATCCGATTAAAATGGTCTATACAAAATGTGGAAGCACATCTACCTTGTGATGCTAGTGCTGCAAAATTTCTAAATAACGAACACTTCGAATTTTACGGAACTTACGATCCGCCATGCGCGTATATAATACCGAGCAGATACTATATAACTACACTTACCTCGAACACTACCATCTTCAAAACAAAATTTATCTAAAAAACTCTAAAAATTTCAAAAAGTATAATTTTCGAAATTTCGTTTTGAAGGTAGAATAAAAATACTTTGTCATAATTTCGCGTCTTTTTACAATTTGCGTCTCTAGCGTAGACAGTCTGCCATACTATTGCTAAGCTACTGTCTTTATAAAAAAAAAAAAGGTATATTTATACTTTACCGGACACCCTTTTTTTTTTTGAATTAATGTACTTTGGTATACTTAAGACGATAGTGAAGTCAGAATTTGGGGCTCGAACTTAGTTTTCAAATTACAGGTCTCTGAAGTTATACGGTTTTTTTACTATTTTTTTAAATACGTAATTTAAAAATTTCATAATTTCAATATTATTTATGGTGCAGTGGTCTCACAAACGCTTGTGGCACACAACACATCGAGTTCAATTCCGACATATTCATAATACATTTTTGCAATATTTTATTATTTTGTCGTTTAGGTCTGACCACTCTTTAAGGTCGAATGAATTTACTTGTTTTTCAGCTGCCATAGTTCACGTTACCTTTAGTGTATTCGCGTAAGTAGAGAAAAACAAAATGACCGATAATATTTCGTACGTGGTAATCGAAATGTATAATATGTTAGATGTACAATATATGTTTGATAAATTTTATGGTATAATAATGGAATAATAAACCTAATAAAATGTGTTATTTATATAATTATTTTAGTTTTCGTGATTTACTCGCGTAGCGAGGTTTTAGGTTCACATACAAATCATAATCCCATCAGCAGCAGTATCAAGGTTTGCTCAAAAACTAGGTTAGGCTTAGACTATAATTCCCCTTGGGGCGAAGCCCCATCCGGCACGAAAAGTGACACAAAGTGTCACTCGAGTTTGTGAGTGGAGCCGGCAGGCGTAGCGAGCAAAGTCCTAAAATTTTAAAAATTAAAGTTTCGCTCGGTTTAGATAAGAAAGAATAGATTAGAAGATAAAATATGATAGATATTTTTGATTTGCGATTACATGACCTGTACAATGTAACAAATATATGTAATGTAAAACATAACATGTTCCTACATAAAATAACCAAAAACGTGTCGTAAAAAAATGCAAAATTGCATGTGCACCCGACGGGAATTGAACCGTGTCCGGCGCATTACAAACCTACGCTTTAAACCATCGAGCTATGCAATAAAATTAACATTTAAAAAATAACTACAAAAATCGCTAACTTCAAACAGCTATAACTTCCAAATTAAGTCCGAGCCCCAAATTTGGATTTCACCAACATTTTTTTCATACAAAAATGAATAAGTCCAAAAAAAAAAATGGCCAATAAAAAGGGTGTCCGGTAAAGTATAAAAGTTCCAAAAAAAAATAATATAATGAATTAATTGAATTAAATACCTAATTTCTATAATTCATTTAATCACTAATTCATAAATATTGGGAAAATTATTTTCCAACTTACAGCATAATCTAATTTACATTTAAAATAAATTGGTAAGGATTTTATTTTAGGTTAATTGTATTGTTTTGAATGAAGTTTAGCAACATACCATATAAAATATAATATCAATACATTTCTTAATATAAATTTCATACTTTGTAACTATATTTAATTTCATCATATAATTATTAAAAACAATACATAGCAAAACAATTTTATAATAATTAGAATAAAGCAAGAAAATTATTTTCAAAAAGAAAAAAATAATTTTAACAGATGTAAACAATAAATAATACAGAACAAAAAAAATCTCCACATGATCATTGATACCTTTTCTCATCTTCCAAATATATTAAATAAATATTACCTTTTATTTATTTCACAACAAATACAATTTATTTCATTTAAAGAGCAAATAAAATTATTATTTACTAAATGTGAAGGATGAATAACTGTTTACAACATACTAATATTTAGATCTAAAAAAAGAGTAAATTCTCATTTAATTTTTAATCATATCTCATTTTTAAGTCATACCATTAGTTTTCTACAAGTTAGAATGTGCCAAAAAATAAAAGGGATGTCAAACAAAATCGAACTAATTTCTGATGAAAAAAAAAAAAAAAAATTATACATATATTATTGACATGTGGTGTGAAAAAGTAAATGTAGTTTATAGAAACGAAACGAAGACCTAATAATATGAAGTATTACTTAATGCTAAACAAAAAAAAAATCAATACAGTCAATACTGCAAACAAATGCGCTTTTTACGAAATACGACATATTTACCATCTTTGCCCTTAATCTGATACCATTTAAACAACCATGTAATTAACATTATGATCTTTCTTTATAGAGCTGTTTATTCTTCTCAAAGGCTAATATTTATGTTTTTTTTTTTTTTTAATATTATTATTAATTTTATTAAAATTTTTATTGGTAATTTATAAATGACAAACACACTGCTAACCGAACTGTGTGTATTTTTGTTCATAAAACCCCATCGGGTTATGCACCGTCAATAATTCTGTTTGTCGTAGTAAAAGTATTTAAGGTTTTCAATCCCAAAAGACACTATCAAGTGCCTTAAACATTGGTTATTCACACCCACGGTGTCCAGCCTTCATACAGCAGTGCCAAATTGTCTGGATTTGTGGCTTCATTTATTACCCAATTCACCTATTAAATTAATGCAATAATTAATAATTTTTAAAACAAATCAAATTATATTTAGTACCAAGAAAATAATTGCATAAATTATTATTAATGTTGATAAGTTGGATTTTACAAAAATAAAAACTATTATTTACTTTTTTATTTTTTACAAATAAATTTTTCAAAATTTATTACAATTTTAAAACAACAATCTTAACCAATAATAAATTAAACTTTAATCAGAGATTAAAAAATTAAATTTAGATAAATAATAGGTTCGTTCAATTCATTATTATTAATTAATATAATAATTACCTGCTCAGTAACAGTCGATCTCCGACCGGGATCAGGATCTCTACCTTCTAGTTTCATTCTTACACGTCTCCAAACACTCACAGCATATGCATTGCATTTTTGAACAGCTATAACAACAATAAATATAGACCACAATGAATAATTTTTATTAACTACATAAATTTTTATTTAAATACCTTTTCCTGTATGAGGATCTCTAGGTAATCCTTTTCTTGGTGATAAACAAATGCTATCTTGACGCACCAAAGGTGGACGTTTATGTTGTTTAATAATTAACCCTTTTTCGCCCAAGATTGTTAATAAATCATCATATATTGGTGCTGAAGATAAAATAAAATAAAAATATTAATTTAATTTTAGTTAAAATTATTTAATGTAATAATTACATGTTTTTTTATGAAGTGACTGCATAGATTCAAGTAAAATGTTTACTTGATGAATAGTCGGTTCATTAATTGTAGATAATTGCTCAATTAACGACATTAAATAGTCCAAATAAGAGTAATATTTTGTAACATAATTTATACTAGCTGTGCCAATATTGTCAATCTGAAATACAAATATTTTAACAACATTTTTTTTATTATAATTAGTTCATAACTGAAAAATCAAAATTATGAATCATTTTTATTTAAAATTATGATTATAAAAACATACAAATAACACATTATGTTACAAGTAATCTTTTAAAGTTTTTATTTTTAATATTTACTTTAGTTAATGACTTCAGTAATAATCGAACATCAGATATTATTTTATTATGTGATGATAGAGTGGATTTAAGAACACCTAATTGTTCTTTAATTGAATTTTGTATACAAGCAATTTCAGATTTGAGTGGTTCTTGAGCAGCAATTAATTGTTGAACATTATCTAAAAGTTAAGTAATATAATAAACATCAAAATTATGAATTTATTTTATTATGCTTTAAAATATTTGTAAATATTAACATTGTTAATAATTTTAAAACAATACAAATACTAAATAATATTGAAAATATAATTAAGATAATATGAAAGCTGATTTACCTGAAATAATTCTAACAGTATTGCTTAGCCAAGTCCACTCAATGGGTCCCTGGGGAATAGGGACCACTTTAATAAGAGTTTCTTCTTCTGGTGTTATTGTTATACCAATATTAGAAGCCATATAACATGCTTTTTGATAATCTTCTACTAACTGTAAAAAGTAATAAGTGAATTGCTTTTAGAAATAAAATGTATGTTCTTATTTTACAATTTTTCTTTAATAACTTTTACAAAATCATAATAAATGTTATTATAATATAATAATAAATTAATACTTGTAAAAATGAAATATCTGCAGATATAGCTTCTGAAGTACGAGTAAATAGTGATTCTGTTTGCAATAAAGAGCTAACTACTGTAAGTATAGAATTGCATAAGTTTTGATTAGTGTCAATCATAAGTTTTTCATGTTTCATTCTCTCTTCAAAATTATTAGCCATCTAATAAATAGTAACAAATATAATCAATAATATAATTTATAACTAAATTAAATTACAACAAATTAATTAGACATAAATGTTTGACCTCTACAACAGTTGGATTTGCACCAGAAGCCCATTTTAAACGTTGTTCAACACTAGATGTTAATGAACTTCTGTGTTCCATGTGTTCGTTGATTTGAGACTGCATAACTGCCAATGGTGACAGTATATTATTCAATTCCATTAAAATTGTAGTTCGATCTAAAATATAAACAATATAAAAAAAAAAAGTTAAAAGAATTTTAGATAAGAATAAACCCACCAGGAATGAGTAAATTGTCTAAATGACCAGCAGCTGGGATAGCATGAAGCCAACAATGAGCTGCATATTGTATAGCTAATCTTTGAGCAGCGATGTCAGATTGATGAGCTCTTGTTGTCAAATGAGCATGAAGTTCATTTTTTCTCCAAATGTCTTCTAATTTTGTTAAAGAAGATGATAAATCCATTGATTGTCCACGGTTAAATTTACCAACTTTAATACCTTCAGCCATGCATTTCTTGCAAAGTTCCTCTAATGGAACTTTACTATCTGCCCCAATATCTCTCTTTTCTAGTTCAGCTATCAAACAACAATTTAAATTTATGATATATATGTATAAAACATTTCTAAGTAAAATTTTATTTACCATTAATATTAAACCCAGTATGTTGCAATAAAAAGCAAACATTAACAGCCACTGTATGAGAAAAAAGTCCTAACAATCGTTTGGTTAAATAGTCAGCAACAAAACATCTCACAGGTTTGGATATCATATCTTCATTATAGTGAGAACCACTAAGGCCTTGAGTATTTCTTCCACCAAAGTTAATTGCTATTTCAGCACACATGTTAAAAACTTCTTTCATAGTTAGAAGAGATTTCAAAAACATTATATCATCTAATATACTACAAGGTCCTTCATCCATAACAGCTCCCTGTTATAGATAACAAAGTAAATTTTTAGTACATCATAAAAATTTAACTATTTACTCTTCCTACTTACAAGTAAAGATTTTGCTTCTCTTATTTGATCAACAGTTTTCCAAGCTGTAGATATTTTGAGTTTGGATGACATTTTGATGAAACTTTCATTGGCCAAGGACACATCTTCAAAAAGACCATAAAATCCAATTAAGAGCATTTCACCTTGTGATAATATCACATTCTCAGGTTTCTTTATCAACTCAGCAAATTGTTTTCGTATCTCTAGTACAATGGCTTGACAACCTTCATTTGGAGACTGTAAAATAAATAGAAAATTTATCAAATTAAGACAGTACAGATATTATATAGTAAGGTTTAATGATTTGAGTTTTTTTGTTTTGGGTATTATAATCTATAATAGAAAAAATATTCAAGTCTTTGTAAAAACTTACAAGCATAAATGAATAAAATATTAAATTATATATATATATATATATATATATATACACAAAGAAACCAACATGAATAAAAATAGGTTAATTACCTTCATTCCCATAATCACATGTCTAAGATGAATGTTGAGTTGTTCAATTAAATCATTGAAATTTAATGAACAATTATTTATTACATTATTTAATTCTGTAATTATACTTATTGTACTTGGTTCTTCTACACATAATTTCTTTATAGTTTCGGGCATGATGATATCCAAAAAGTTGTAGTTAATTTTCTATTAGAAAAGTCACAAGTTTTAATTACTGCTATATATTACTTATATCAAATATATTTATTACACAGTAAATAAATATTGTATAATAATATTTTATACCTGTAAACTACAATAAAGATTTTGTACGGCACGTAAGCAGTTAAAAGCATAGGCTAAGTCAGTATCAGATTCAATACTATCGTTATTGGTTATAACTGATGACACCATTCTAACAGCAATAGTAGTAATCATATACATATCAACCAAAATCCATTCACCATCTTTGGAAGTCATATCTAAGAGCTGTGTACCTGCATCTACATAACCAAAAATAAATTATAAATATTAACTAGTTTTTTTATTTATACGATAAGATTACTTGATGTAGAAGTTTCCATCATTAAAAACTTTTTATTAATAGCGCATAAACCAGTGGCAATAACAAATTCTAAGCCTTCATTTGAGTTTTCATTTATTTTAATCATAGAATTATCATTATTTAACAATGAACATGTTACTTCATTTTCTGTGTCGATTATTCTAATTCGTTCTAAAATTTTAGTAGTACGTCGACTAGTTTCTAAAGCTGCTTTCTGTAATTGCATATTATATGCTAAAGTTTGTGGTGTTGGAGGCTCAGCATTGGGAACGCCTAAGTATAACATTTTATGTTCTTCTTTAATTTGTTCACACATTGATGTAGTTGGACAATCTATTAATAACTGTAACCACTGTCTATAGTATGTCAGCCGATGATTACGTATGTGCGATATTGGGAAAAGATTCATTAAACATTGTATATCATAGAGTAATCTCAGACATAAAGTAAGCAATTTGCTTCTCTGGTGACACAAAACGGTTAAATCATCATTTGATTGTGTACACTGAAAACATATTAATTTCAAAATATTACATAAAAAATAAAATATTTTTCAATATTTAAATAGGTACTGTTTATTACTTGTTCAATCAAAATAGGTTGACCAGCATTTTGTAAAAACTCTTTGACATCCTCTAACAAAAGATTATTAAAAGCTTGTAATGATCTAGATTCTTCCTTGTCAATTAGTATGCGAATTTGACTACTTCCAAGGAAACGAACAGCCATTTCATACTGTGATAGCCGTGAGTCACAGTCTTCAATTTTTTGTCTTAAAGACATTGTTGCACCAATCATCATATTTTGAGTTTGTTGTAATCCAAAGTATCGTTCAGGTAATTTATACAATGGATGCTGACCTGCCGGTGATGCTTCAGCTTCTTTAACTAATGCCATTAATTGATGACTTTCTGCTAACCCTTCTTCCATTTTTTGTAATTTTTCTTTTTCTAACAAATAACTATTTAAACTTCCCATAATATTTGTCAATGATTCCAACATACAATCTCTGAAATTATTTATTTAAATTATTAAGTAATTTGTAAAAATATTTTGATGCCTATTTACCTATTGTTTAACCAGTCATATTTAGCTTCTGTAATTCGAACATGAAGCATAGCTAATGTTATTTCTTTTTCTAGTTGTCGTCTATTTAACCGATTTTCCATCAAAAGGGTTCGGCCTCCTCCATACACAGCACCTGTGTATCCAGTTTCATTGCCAGGAGTCCAATCAATAAGAGGATCATATACAAAAGCTTCCAATAATGTTAATAATGTTTCCTTATTTTTTCTCAATACTTTCATTACTTGTTCGCATGTTAAACGAAATTTACCCTAATTCAAGTAAAAAAAGAAAAAAGAAAAAGATTTATAATCAATCATATAATTATTTATTAATAATAAAACTTTGTTCTGCTCAGATAAAAAATATAATGCAACAAATTACCTCAATTCCAGTAACTCCAAGTGCTTCTTTTAAATTTGGAGTTAGCCTAAAAGGAACTTTCTCTGGTACACGCAATGTTTTGCCTTTTTCAAAACATACATTATAATCAATATGTACCACCTATAAAACACAAAAAGAGTTCAATAAAATATTTATTTAACATCTAGTAAATGTAAAGAGAGCCAATATGTATTCTAGGTGTATGTCTCATATTTATAATATGCATTTTATCAATCCATAAACTTGGTGGAAATGACAAGTTGAACAAGTATTTTCTAAATATAACATACATTTTTAAAGTATTATAATTAATAATAATTTTTAACTAACAAGTAATGCATATAATTTCATATGCTTTTCATTTGAATTTTAAATTATTATTTTGATTTTTTAACAAAGTATAAGTTTTATTATATTTCCGTATGTGCTATGCGATTATGCAATTATGAATTAAAAGTACAATTGTTTAACAAAATTAGTATAATATAACAAGATTACAAATATTATAATGGTAAAAATTAACAAACCTCTCCAGATTGTAAATTCACAAGTACATTATCTAAATGCCTATCACCTAGGCCTATAATATACCCAATAACAGACATAACAGCCAATGATGTTGCATATAATGATGTAGATTGCCACCAAGAACCAGAATCAATACTTTGGGTCCATAACTCACTAAAAGAAATCATAAACAAGTTTAAGGTTGTATTCAGTAGTATTCAATATTACAGACAAATTTCAATATTTCAAATTAAACTGTAGGTCATTTTAAATGTATTTTAGTGTTAATTTATTTAGATAATTCAATTTTTATTTTCAATCCATAAGATTACTATTATTAAAATCTGATTGTGAGAATATAAAACATACTTGGAAAGTAAATTTTTGGGAGTTTCATTCATCAAAATCATTAATACTTCTTTTAAGATATTCAATGGCCACTCTTTTCTATTTTCAATATTGGTAATTCCTTTATCCTTCAACAGGGGTATTAATTTAGAATTAAACAATTCTGAAGGACGCATAATTACACCTATAGAAACATAAAAATGTACAAAATTAAATTTTATCAAAACATTTAAATTTTTAATTATTACCATCATTGTTAGATGCCTGTCTTTGCTGCCATCTCTTGTATAACATAAATATAGGCACAACACCATCTACCCAAGATATTAAACCAGATCTTGGTCCTAATGGTATAACAGGATAATGGTGAGCTCTATAATGATCAGAAGACCCACTAAGTAATGTGTTAGTAATACACAAAAGTTGCATTATTCGTTCATCCAAGTGAAGATCTTCTAATCCTTTAAACAAGTATGTGTACACTTTGCCATCAGATCCATAGAATATTAATTTCTTAGGCTTAGTAAATGTTGGCAAAATAGCCACATTGTTATGAATAGAAGCAACAGTTACAACTCGTTCAACACCAGGCATGGCAATTTTTGTATCTCTAAGATTGGCAAGAACTGGACTAATTGTTTCCATTTTTAAAGAATACGATCCTCTTTTACTTATACGAGATTGAAGATTACTTTGTAAATTTTTAATAGATTTCCATACTTCTTGTACATTAATATTCAGTGATTCGGTAGGTCTTCGTAGTTTATCTAACATACGACTAATATATGATCCTACAAATGAATAAACATAAATTAATAAAAAACCATAAATATAAAATTGAATTTCAAAAAAATTACCAAATTTTTCTTGAAACCATTCTTCATGAGGAGTTTCAGCTTTTACGGAAGTGATTGCATGTAGTTGTTCAAATATGAAAAGAATCTGTACAAATAAATGTTTAAATTATTCTCAAACATAAAATTGTTAATAAAAATAAAATTACCGGTCTAAGTAATATAGTATATTTTTCAACAGCAATGTGTTCTTTTTCTACATCAGAGAGATGTGGATGATTTTCAGTTTTATTCAATTCAGCTTCTAGCTGATTAATACGTCTATTAATGTCAGCTTGTCGCTGCACTAAAGTTCCCAGCCATAATTCATCCCATAATAATGTAATTCTTCTCAGTTCAGAAACTAAGACTCTTACTTCAGAAATCATTTCACCAGCCTTAACAAAAATAAATTATTTTTTAATAGCATACATTTTATGAGTTATAAAAAGCAATAATAAAGAAACTTTAATGAAAGAGGGGAAAAAATGGCTACAGTTAATAAGTTTTATTGTAGTTATTAACTGTAGCCATTTTTTCCCCATAAAACTTCATAAAGTTTTATTGTAGTTTATAATATTTTAAATTAATTGCAGATAAATTTAATTATTTTATTGTTTTTATTTAAATGTTTAAAATTATTTTTAGTTCATAATTTTAACAGAAGTTAGTATAGTAGCATGCTAAATTAAAAGACACTGAATATTATTTCTTCTTTAATTTTTATTTTTTAATAACAGCCAAATTATTATCTTTAAAATAGTACAATTTTAATTTATTTTTGCTTTGATTAAAAAATGTATAAAATGCTAAATATGCTTTTCATATAATCGAATATTTAATGTACATAATGACTACCGATAAATAATAAAAATGATCAACTTTTTTTCACAATACCTGTTTTGATAAAGTATTGACCATTGAATGAAAACAGTCTTCTAAAACCATAGCCTGTTCATCTTGTCCAATTTTTAATTCATCATCATCTTCTTCAGTACTATCAAATTCATCACGAACAGATATTGTTTCATCTCCTATCTCTTTACTGGATTTCAATAAACTAGAAGAAGGCATCTCATTTATAGTCCTAAGACCTGTATCGGATCCAACAACTGCTGGGAATGTAATCAAATGAGGCACATCAATAGCTAGTCGGCAAAGTAGTTCAGACACAGTACGTCTAACATAAGGTTCAGGATGTGAAAGTCTAGAAAATAATTGTGGTATAATAGAACGCCATGGCTGAGTTGGAGTATTACTCAAGCCTTCTTCTAATGAACCTTGGAGTTCAAGAGCATGTTTAACAGTAAGACGTAATAATCTCAATGTAGCAGCAATAGACTTTTCCTAAATAATAATATTAATAGTTATATTTATATATAAATATTCATAAGAATTAAAATAATATAACAATGTAAAGCTAATGTATTAGAATAAAATATAAAAATTAAAAAGAGCTTCCAAAATTCAAATAAATGATTAATAAATAATTTTCAATCCAGATGAATATTTATAAACCTTTATTGAAAAGTCCACGAGGTTATGTTTATTCTAATAAATAAAACTAAATTTTAAAGTTTTATTAACCTGATGATTGTCACACAGTTGTAGAAATTTAAAATAAGCTTGAGCAGATAATTGATAATATCCATAAATTCTTGAATGTGATTTTCTCCACCAATCAATTAATCCAGACAATTCATTATCTTCAAAGTGTAGAACATTTTGTAATTGATATTTTAGTGTTTCAGTAGTGTAGATGTGTTCACTCTGAAACAAATAATTAGTAATTTATACTTTAAAAAAAGATCATAAAATCTATAAATATAACAAAGGTAAATATATTTTTCTTCAAAAATAAATTACTTGTTAAAATAAACTTTTTGATGAACTAAATAATAATTTTTAATTCATAAAATACCACAAAATAATTCTTTAATTCAAGTATTTTATGTAAACTAATCATGATTATAGAACTTAAGATAAATGAATTATTTAAAAAACAATTATAATAAACTAAAATAATAATACTACTATTTAACTAATTAATTTATATTAATGATATTATGCTAAAGTATAACATAAGAAATTTATAACTTTTTTAATCTTTAACGTGTATGAATGAATTTATAAATATCTTACTCCAATATCATCATCATCTTGTGGAGAAGATGAAACTACATTAAGAATAGCGTATATTTTTTCACGATCTTCCTGAGTAGCATGAATAGGAATGTAAGCATCAACAGTAGTCATCTCGGAATCATTTAATAAATACATATTTCGTTTGTATGCTTCATCTACAACTTTGCGGCCTAGTTTATAACACCAGCCTGCTAACTCATTCCATGCTTTTGCTGTTGATGGACAGTATGAAACTGAGATTCTTAAAAGTTGACCAATCATTAATGTTTGTTCATCTATATCACTTGCTGATGTGTAATCAGATTCTGTAATAATGATGAAAATGTAATTAGTAGTAATAAATTATTTATTTATAAATCATTAATGCAAAATTTAAAATTTTATGAATTGATACAAGCTTTCAAAGAAATATATTATAATATATCCAGTTATAACCAGGGCTTGGGACTTAAAGCATTTGCTTATTTTTATTGTTTGACATAAAATGTAACAGAGAGTTATGGATGTGTATGTCATGTTATAACACGTTCAATTATGCAATTTGAAGGTGCTTTTTTTTGCTTTTTTAGACGATTTTTTAAAAAAATGCTTATTTCCTGTTTTTCTGATTACTTTAGCTTTTTTGCATATCTCTGCTTAATTATAAGCAATGACGTAGGCCACTGACCTTCCTCAGATTTTTAACTATTTATAAATATCGTTTGCATTTTATTTTTCATAAAATGCCTTGGAAAATCCATAAACAATAAGGCAAAATGTTAAAGTTAAACTTTTTTTATAGTATAAAGATTTATTTATTTATTGATTTTTTAATTAAAAAATTAAAATATAAACTATATTTTTTTGTCTTATTATGTTTTGTAATTTTTAATTTTATATACAGTTTCAAAATATGTCTAGTACTTTATCGTGTTCCTTAAAAGGAAATTTAGAAATATTTGCTTATTTTTTCTATTTTGGATTTTTTTTTTTTTATTAAATATTTTTGTTTAAATTTAAGTTTTTTAAATGCTTATTTGAGTGCTTATAATGATCTTTTTAAGTGCTTCTTAAAGCGCTTATTTTAATGATTTTAAGTGCTATAAGTCCTGAGCCCTGGTTATAACTATTTCTTTAATCGTTAGTTTGCTTTGATGGTAAAACTTTCAATAAACTTTACTAAAATATCAAGACATCTGAAAAAAAATATGAATTATATACGAAATGTATATTTTTATTTATTAAACTAGTATAATTTATATAATAAATGATTACTAAAATCATTGCAATAACATTTTTTTTAAATCGTTCCAGTAATAATATATCTTTTAGATTTATACATTTTAAGTCATAGTTTTTCCTTTTTCTAAATAATTAATTTACTTATAACTATAAGAGTCATGCTAAGCTACTGCAGTATTTTATAAAGTATTTTTATTTTTAAATCAGTAATAAAAAAAAAAAAAAAAAGGAAATTTTAATAAAAAAATAATATGCAAACCAGCCTCATAGTGTAAATCTTATTTTCAGAAAATTTATATTAATAAAATATGTATTCTATGATTAAATTTAAGTGAAATTATATTTCATTAATAATTATTATTCTAAACAAATTATCAGTATATCTAACAAAAAAATAATCATTAGTAATACACTATTTTTCTTGACTGTAATTTGATATTAGAAAAAACTAAAATTAAAATACTATAATAATTTAAAGCATGGTATGTGACAAAAAATAAAATACTTACTTATGACATCTCGAATTAACTGGCCAGTTTTTGATAAATTTTCATTTGAAAAATTTAATAAAATATTTGATTTTTCAATAGATGATTTAATTATTGATTTGTCAGTTATATTACATCCACTATTTAACCATTTTCCTAAGGTAATTAACATCCGAGAACTATTTTCTTTAAGATTTTCATCATTATTTAACTGCGCTTGCTCTAATAATTTAAAAGCAGACTTCATGCACATTTCTACTCCCAATTCTTGAGAAACACAACTAAAATTAAAGAAACAATAAATAAACCTTATAATCATAAGGTATTCATTTTGAGTTTATTTACCGATGAACAAGTTTAGAGAACTGTCGCACTACTAAGGCATGATTGTTTGGCCACAATGCAACATTAGAATCATCTACAAGTAATTCTCCAATTTTTTGTAACATGCATGAAATAGATTCAGATTTATTTCCCATAGAAGGTAAGTTTATAAAATCATATTCTCGATTAGATCGCAAATACTGAAGCATTCCTCGTGTAGCAAGATTTACGTTACCTTCTTTGCGAGCAATTTGAGCCAACTATAAATTAATTAAATATTTAAAATGTTATTTTGTATTATTCTTCATTTTTTCAATCTTACTTTAAGGTATAAAATCGATATATCAGACTTTGGTTTAGTTATCTGATGAATATCATGTTCATAATAAAATGATTGGTTCTCCAAGAGTTTAGACCAAAACAAAGCTTGGCATAGTAGACTGGATCTGACTGATTTATTACTTACATCATTAACCTAATAAAATTATTAACAAATATGAATTATAAGCAAATAATCAAAATGGAAAAGTTAACATACCAAATCAAATTGTATAGGACTATTTTCTAAAAGTGAATTAATTGCATATGATAGTACAGATAATTCTTGAGAGTACTCCAAAAGACTGTCAGTTAAACTTTCTTGAAGAAGATTAAATACTACTTCTCGACAATCTTCTACAATTATTCTGTTTTTACTAAAATACAATTTTCAAAAATATTAGTAATATGAATAAATCAAGATTTATAATATCACTTACTCATCTAATTTTCCTTTCAAAATATTGGTGTTTAATGCAACAAACATCAGTCTACTTTTAATTTGATTTGTAAGATCATAACAATTCCAATCTGTTTTTATAATTTTTGGATTTTCGTCAATAGACCAATTAACTAAATTATCAATACAACTGTAGTTTCCTTCTTCAACATCATTTACAATTTGTAAATCATTTGCAGACACAAATCTCTGGATAACATTTAATATAAATTATAAATTTATTTAAACATATTAAAATTATAACATTTTAATAATATGTGAAAAATTATTACGTTTTGCCAAAAATATTTATCTTTTGTATTCGATGGTATAAAGTTTTCTTCAATCAGTGTCCAATCCATTAATGGTTTCCAATCACAAATTGACATGTAACATTCTTTTAACTAGAAATTTTTTTTTTAAAATATAATGAGATTATGATACAATAAAAATTAAATTATAAAACTCATCAAACAAATTATTTTAATAATTATAAAATTAATAGATTAATTATAACATAACAGAAATTAATAATTTTAAATTTAATTAAAATTTATTCAGATAAAAATATTAAATAGAAAATAATTTACCACATATTTTATAAATAAATATTTAAATATATATATAAAAAAGTTAAATAACTTATCATCATAAAATTCTATTTTTTATTTAATTAATTTGATTATTAAATAAAAATATTTAATTACCTGTTCAGCAATAAATTTTTGTAATATTTCTATTGGGCCATCAATATTATTAATTGGTCCACCTTTAAGATTTATTATTATTTTATCAGTATTTGCTGTAAGTAAATGCATGTAGGATTCAGCAGCTTCTTCAAATCTTTAAGAATTAAAATAAATCAGAAAATTAAGAACAAAATGGAATATTATGTTAGAACATACTTTCCACAAGCTTGATCTGCAAGTATATTTAAAAAAGGAAGTTTCAAATGAGCAGCTTCTTTAGACCATACATAAATCCCACGAATACAATCTGATTCCTTCAGTTTATAATAAGCCAATGCTAATTGAATTAAAGCTAAAATAAATTCTTTAATGGGAAATTCATTTTGTTTTGCTAAATGTTCAACCAAATATTGACCGTGACGAATAGCTGAAGAGCTTAAGCCAGAATTTAAGGACACAGCAAGCATTGCACTACGAATTGTGGAATTCCATTCATAACAAGTATTACGGTTTGTATGGAAAAAATGTCTAACAGGCTGAAAAATAAACAAAAATAAAAGTTTACATATCAGAATTATTTGATAATTTATAATCAAATTTTATATTACTAAATAAATAAAATATAAACTAATGAATATGGTTTGACAATTAAAAAAGTTTAAATTTTAATATTTTTTATAGTTAAATATATTTAAGATTCAATATTGTACAATACTTCTTAGATTTTATAAAAATTTTAAATACAATATAATAAGAAAAATACACCAAATCAAAAATTAGAACTACTTTAAGATGATAAATTAAAATAAAAACATTTAAAAACACTTACTTTTTGTGCAGTTGGTAAGGCTGTGGCAGTACCGTCAATAGCATTACACACAGATTTCTCTAAACATTCTATAAATGCTACCAAGTTTTTAGTGTATCTTAGATTATTTAATTCACCGTCCGTGCTTTTTACTTTTGGATCACCATTTATTGACAATATTGAATCTCGTGCCCATGATTTTATTCCACCTATAATATTTTAAATATATTTCATCACAAGTTAAATTAATAGTAATAAATAATAATAAAATTTATTTTTTAATACCTTCAATGGCTCGAAAAGTATGGTTTGGTTTTCCAAATGGAGTACGTAGACGATTTGTAACACAAAAATTTGCTGCCTCCCAATTTATCCAAAAGTATAATAAAACTCGACAATGTTGAGCTTGGGCTAAAAGTTCTGCATCACCACTATCACTATCAAAGGAGCAACTGTTAACTACATCCAACAACCAACAGCTAGTTGAATTACTAAAAATCGCAAAATTAGTTTTTACAATAAAAACAATTATCATCAAGTAAATTAATTATATTTACTTATTATGGGTATTAGATTCAATTAATTCACACATATAGTTTTTGAAATGTTCAGTTTGTAATGTTACAATAGTTTTTCGTTTCATGTATGAACTCATAATTTGTTTAATTTTCTTATTGAATTTGCTTTTGTGTTTCTATTTAAAAAAAAATATATATATTTTTTATTAATTATAATTCAATAATAAATAATTAATACTTATTTAAATCAAATTTAAAAACTTACTAATGCACAGACTGATAAATTTTGTAAGACTGAGATTATGGGTACTTTATGAATTAAGGCATAAAATTGTTTACTTATTTCTTTTTCAGTTAAATTAAAACATGAAAAACATAAGTCTAAAATATCAAAAATTACAAGAGGCTGCAATAAAACAAAAAAAAATTATTAAATTTTTTAATATTTTAACTGTATTAAAAAATTACCTTTGATTGACAAAATGTAGAATTCCCAAGAACAACATTTAATATTCGTGCAATGCCCTCTAATAATAAAATTTCACTACGTTTAAGTCCTACATGTATTAGAGAGTGTATAATACAAATCATTTCTTGTGAAAGTAATATAATATTTAAGTAGCTTGCACTATCAGCATGAATTAATAGTTCATATATCCATTTCAAAATTAAAATTTTACAATTTACATTCACATTCTGAAAATTAAAACATAATATATTTTATATATATATATTTATATATAAATTAAAATAATTAATACCATTTTCAAATATTTTTCAAAAATGCTTAAGATTTTTACAAGATTTCCACTTTTGTGAGAATTAATTTCTAAATTTTGTTGAGATTTCTCACTAATTCGTACAGCAGTCACTAATCCACTACTAGCAATAAAATTGTTATGCCTAAAATAAAAGAACAAAATAAATTATTTTAATTCACCAATGAAATATTTTAGAGTATCAAATAGCTCGATTATAGTTAGTCAATAGAGATGGGTTTAACTGATTGAATATCAAAATAAACTCTTGTTATTCATTTTAGTTTAACATATAATAATTGAAACATATAAAAAACCAAACTTAGTTAGATTTCAACTTAATTATTTTTTTTTTTTCAAAATAATGTTAAGTTATTATAATGAAAATTTTAAAACTGCTGGAATTTTTATTTTTATAGGAGTATATGATATGTAAATAGTATGATTAACAAAATTTAGGTTTCATTAGTTTTCTTTAACTACACTCAACAAAAACAATCAAAAATTGTCTTACTTTTTACAATGAGAATACAGCAAAAACATCAATGAAAAACGCAAAGGATCATTCATTTTGATTATAGTTGGATCTAATTTTGTTGATAAAAGTTCAAAAATACTGGGCTGTAATGCCCACATACCAATTATGGAATTACTGTCATTGGCTATTTGAAAATAAATTTTTTTAATTCTTTATTAATTAAAATACAAGGTTAAATAAAAATTTAAATTAAATAAAGTTGTTAATTTTACCGATAACTGTTAAAGATTTCAAAATGATTAAAACAACAACAGATGCTTCTTCATATGTATAACTAACATCTTTAAATGGATTTTCAGAACAGAATGAAGGTAAATCAGGATCTAATGTTTGACAAGCTTTTTCTAAATCTCCAGTGATATACCTGAACATTAAAAAATACAAGTTAAAATAATTAGATTATTTTATACATGTAATTTATGTAATTTATATTTACTATAAATTAAAATACCTGTAAACTATTAGCACTAGAGAAACATTTTTCATACTCAATAAACTTTGATAAAGAGCTATATGTGAATCATGTAATTTGGCAGATGGCAAAAATCTTAGTAAGCGTAAATGTGAATTATCACATAAAAGCATTTCAACAAATTCTTTAGATAAATTTGTACTTCCTTCTCGTATAATCTAATGAAAAATAATAATATAACATAATCCTAATTTCACAAATAATTTATAGTATAGTGAGTTTATTTATTAGTAAATATTTATTGTTACAAGGGAAAATTAAAATTATTAATATTAGAAGACAAACCTTTGAAATCATTCTGAGTACTGAAACGATAACAGTTAACTTAAATTCATTAATATGTAACATTTCATTCTCAATAACTTTAACCATCAATTCATTTATTGGTGGCATTTGTGTTTGAAGAATATCCATAATCAACCAAATACAATTATTACCT
This sequence comes from Sipha maydis, assembly GCA_034509805.1. NCBI lineage: Eukaryota > Metazoa > Arthropoda > Insecta > Hemiptera > Aphididae > Sipha > Sipha maydis. Next base: position 250,475 of record JASXSY010001432.1, on the reverse strand, counting down.
AAAAAATAAGTTAATAATAGAAATGGTTTAATCACAATTATTCTGTAACTACTTTTTTTTTTTTTAAATACCTGCTTCAATAATATTTTCATCAACAGTAATACTTATACATTTATGCATTGTTTTTATTAATGTCATTAATGCATTATTCAAAAAAGGCCATGAGACTACTGATGAAATTTTAGGACTTAAATGTTTTCCCACACTCTCAGCAACAATACTAAATACTCTAAGCATAAACAATTTTATTTAATATTTATGGATCCTTAAATTTATAAATATATGTACAGATATATAGTATATAATATGTATATATATATTTACATGAATTAAAATGTTTTTAAATACAGTAAAATCTATCCAAAACAAAATAACATAGGATATAAAAAATATTCCAATGATAGCAAGTGTTCAGCTATTTAAAAGTATGATCATTGATTATAGATAGTACAAAATTTAATAAATTGTACAACAGACTAAATACAATTTCCATTTTAGGTAGATTTCAGATTAATTTAGGGTCTATTAAAGGGTCTATTAAAGAAAAATGTCACTGTAATTTAATAAAAAAATTTACCTGATGTAAGCTAATATTTTATCTAATTCTCCATTTGGTTTATCAGTTTTGTTTTGTACAAATTTATCAGATATTGAGGACATATCTTCTAATAATTGTTCAAGTAAACCGAGAGTGAAACTCATATCTGCAGTCCAATAAGTTGATAAACGAAAAATACATTGTGATATACGTTTATTTGTTTCTGTAGACTGAGAAGTATCTATATACCAACCAACTAATATATCTACTGTATCCTATAAATATAAACACAAACAAAAATAAATAAAAAAATAAAAAACAAACCTATTATAATAATAAATAATGTACATTTAATAATTATAAAATTATTAGTTAATATTTACAAAAATACTAACCTTAAAGTAAGGTTCGAAAGCTCTGCAGTACACATGAGAAAAGTTTATAGCCACATCAGCAGTGACTGTTATTAATTCAGGTGAATCAATTGATTCTAAAGTCAAGTGCATGTTCTCCAATATAAGCTCAAAACCAAAAAAAAAACGTATGCAAGTTAGTTAAAAAGCAAAATATTTAAGTAATGTCAGATAATGTAAGTTTAAACATATCAAATTTTTGGTATTAATAATGATCATAAATAACAAAAATAATAATTTAAGAGAATACAGAAAACACAACAATCACGTCTTGCTTAATAGAAATATATTTTCAAAAAAATGTATGTTCTTGAGTAGCTTTTTATTATTAAAATAAAATCAAAAACTATTATTTACCTTTATACTTAGTTTTTTTAAAATTAATATGCTTTAGTGCTATTAAAAATGTACCATTATAAATAAATCCTGAAAAGAAATAGTATTAAAAACAGTAAAAAAAACCAGCTACATTAAAATAATTGATTAAAATAAATTAAAGTTAGGGATATTACCTTAAAGAAAATCATTGAACTTGAACACTAATTCTATTAAAATAGTAAGTTAGTAACAGAATAATTTTTTACATTTTATTAACATGTATTAGTTAAGTTCTATACTTTAGTAATGATACAACAATTAGTACATAGTTAAACCATACATTAATATTTAATTTTTTGAGTTCTGGTTTAAAATTGATATTTAATAATGAGATAATAATAACAAATAAGTTCTTGGAAAATAATAACAAGTACTATCTAAAACAAGAAATTCATTTTTGAGCAGGTTTATTCTTGAGAATATGAAAGAATAAATATAAGTACCTACATTTAAAATACTACAAGCTATAATAACAATTGAATACTAATTTATCATAATAATTCATATGATTAAATAACTTGTTTTCTATCTACTTAAAACCATACATTTTTCATGACAAATATAAGTACATAGAAATACTTAGTTTAAATAACATTTTATAATACTTAAAATAATGTTAAAATATGTTACTGAAAGATAAAATTATTTTAATATATTAATAACCGGTAAATATTTAACTTAAATCATGTTATCTAAATACTAATCAAAGTTTAACACTAATAAAATACATACCGGTGCTAAACTTTCCAGATAAGACTTTTTCTGATCTTCTATTGATAACTGAAAATGTACATAAAAGTAAAATAATATAAAAAACTATTATACTTTATATAATATAATCTAAGAGGAAGCAGTGACATTGAATAATGTATTAATAATTTAAAATTAAGTTTTTTTTTTTTAATTTTGTTTTGGGATATATTGTATTTTATATAAATACAAATAAAACTATTTTGTGGTCAACACTCTTAAAATAATAAAACAGTATTATTAAATACATAAATAATTTAATAAAATTATTAAATGTTACCTGCAATCTATATCAATAAAAATAAAAATTCTTGTTTTGAATATATTTGATTATAGATTTTTTAGAATAATTCAGAAAATCAATGTAATTTATAAAATAAAGGATATACAATGCACTATTTTATTTTACTTTTATTGATAATATCTTAAATTAATTATTTATATAATTAATTATACTTAATATATATTCAATTTTTTTTTAAATTAATTGATCAAAATTTAATTTTAAAATAACATTACTGAATTATAAACCATGTGAAATACTTATTAGAAGCATACTTGGTAAATATCATACACTAGTTTTTTAATTTTTTTTAGCTCACCTCATAGAAAGCAAGCATTAATAAAGTTTTTACTTCTTTACTTCGTTCTAAATTATATTTGGAAAACATCATATCAATGAATCTATAATATTAAACAATTATTAATTAATTGTTTTATAAGTAAATTAAATTAGCTATACCTTTTACAGTCATATTGTAAGGCATGTCCAAACTTTCCTAAACATTTAGCAATTGTACATTTTCCACTATACGAAATAGTTGAATGAAAACATTCATAAAGATGTTCAATAATGAAATCAGTAGCACGTCTTAGATATTTTTTATTTTCAGGTAAAACAAATGCTTCCTATAAAAAATAAAAAATAAAAATAATAAAATAATATATTTGCTAAAAAGTATTTAATTTAATTAATGATAAATACTTGAAGTTGACTGCATAATGTTATAAGCGATCTGGTATCTTCTTCATTCACTACTTTCCTAAGAATTTTTGATATTTTTGAGTCTTCAGATTGACCATTATTACTCAATGAATCTAAATTGATAAAAAATAATATAAATATAATTTTAAATAGTTATATTCATTAGTAAGAGGTTTTCTAAACTATTGTTGAATACAAATAACTACATACAAATAATAAACAGTGATATTAATAATAAATCATATAAAATAAAAACCATAACTTACAATTAATTAAATATTTTATAATTATACAATTACAATAAAGAATGCCAGAAGCAATATATAAATAAAAAAATTAAAATACACAATACAACCTAACTCGCTTAAGACACTTTTGCATAAGACTATGTTTTTTTTTGTCAGTTCCTAGACATTTTTTATCAATGTTAAAACCACCTGTTAAACACTCAATTTTTCTCTATCTAATTGGATAATATTTTCTTTGGTTCAGCATATTATGATAAATTTTAGTAATTATTCGATAGCAAAAATATAAATTCTACTCATCTACATACACTTATCATATTTATAATTTTATGACTCTGAACTGGCTAATTCGCATCATTTATAAGAAAAACTAAAAGGAATCTCCTCAGTAAAAAAAATACAAAAAAGACATTTTGGGTTATATTAACATAATAGAAAACATTTTTGCTGAAACACATTCTGAGAACCACAAGCAAACTAATCAGATAATTTTAAAAATTAATAAGAGTAAAATAAAAAAATTAATAATAAATATTTTATAAATATATTAAATTACGTTAAATAATAAAAATATTAATAAATCCAATATTTTAAAAACTTATTTATTTTAATATGTTTAAGGCGCTCTTAAAAGCTAGTTCCCTGAAGAGTCTCTTGGGCAAATTTTACTATAATTGAAAATTACCCTCAGAAATTATTCAATGCTAAAAATATTGTATAATCATTTTTAAAGGATACTTATATTATATTTTAAGTATTTATGACAGATTTTTAAATTACATAAATTATTATTATATAATAACTTAAAATTAATCAATGTATTACACATAATTTTATTTTGAATATGTGCAACAAATTTTTGGTATTTAAATCTCATTTAAGTTTTTCATTATATTGTACCAAATGAAAAATAATAGTTGACGAGTAACATAATAAAATACATAAAATGAACCATCAAAAAAAATACATGAAAAATAGCATTTTTTATTATTAGACATTTTTTTATTTATAGTAAACAAAGTGATGAGCAACATGTTCTTTATGCAGTTTCTAAAGTATTTAATGAATCTGGTAAAAATATGAAAAACAATTTATATTATTTAACAACAGAAAAATAAAAAATGCTATGATGCTATAACAGGACTATATGAATAAATATTCAATTAATATTTTACATTTTAAGGATTAAATTGTTTTATCAATATAAAAGAAAATGTATGTTTATTATGAATTATTTATAACTACTAATTAGTACATAATTATAAAACCAAAACATTAATGGCTAAAATAAAAATGTTTTAAGTTTTGATAATTGGTTGAAGTATTAAACTTTGCATATAATTAAACATTACATTATAGAAATTATTGTCATAATTTATTTATTTGATCAACAAGTTAGATAATATTCTTAATACTATTATTAGTGTTATAATAAAAAATATCATAGGAATTAAAAAAAATTAAAAATCACATTGTACACATCTATATTACATAGATACTATGCTATTAAGTAATTCAGATATAGCTAAAGAAACTCAATTATTAATAAAACAATAAGTTAAATTTAAACCTAATATAAAATAGTATAACATTGTTAAGAAATATTTTTAAATTTTTTTAGCAAAAATTTGAAAATTATAAAGATTATTTCATGTTGTTTAAGAAAATATTTTGAGAGAAAATTACTTACCATTACGATAACTATGATAATACATCGATCTTGAGTCAAATGAATCATCACGTTTTTTAGATGCGTCATCATAATATTTACGTGACGTAAATCCATGTTCACCACTATATGATCGGTTTTTCATCAAAACTCTATTGCCTTTGTAATACAATCCTGTGGTCTTGTTATTGCGATAATCATCTTTGTTGAAGTTACCATTCTTCGTAGAATGATCAATGGTGGCTACATCCTTTGACAATTTATTTGAACTCGATTCCACTAGCCGTTTATCAACAGAACCATTGACAGCCACTTTATCCGTGTCCGGTTTGACTTTAGATTTAATGGTGATCATGGCTGGTGGTAGTTTTACATCGCTCATAGCCAATACAGTGGACAATCAAAATGAGTAGTACAATTATTGTTTATCAAGGAGACAAGTCGAAAAAGCATCGCGCCAATCACAGACCCCGTTCATGAAAAAAAAAACCATCGTACTTACATTGAGAAGTTTCATTCATTATCATAGAACATGCGCACATGGATCATAAGGACTGAATGAATAGGGGTGACAGAAAAGGATATACGATAAAAGTTCGAGGTTCGAGCGTCGAGCGGTTATCCCTTGTTAAATGAGAGGAGGGTAGAAGCAAGTTCAAACGCATGCGCTATCATATTTGATGTTACCATGAAGATATAACCGTGATAACACAACAATACCGTGGTTCTCAAACCTTTTATCAAAATTTTCTGAACAGGATTGTTTTTATTTACTATTTGAATAATGTTTTAATTTCAAATTCAAATATGTTTGTATAGTATTTTAGTTATTAATTTTAAAAATGTAGTTGCCTAAGTCGCTAAATAAGCTGCATGTTATTGCCACAATTTTCCGATGCTTAAATTTATTGTATTTTATCGACATTTTCTATTAAATTACTATAGTTTTCATTTTTTAATGAGCTTTACGAAAATGTAGTTTATGTGTTAAAATGAACATGACTTCAAAAATTAAGTCGTGTATTATTATTTTTATATTTTTCTATAATTATAATATTTCTTGCCTAGTTGTTAATGTAAAGAATCAGGTAAATTTGTTATGTTATAAGTTTAAAATATATTTAAAATTCTTAAAAATAAATAATGCATCATTTTAATGGATAAAAATCAAATAGTAGTACCTATGCAATATTTCTTTCATTTCGGTTATTTTAACTAATATATACCTAAGACCAAAATTATTTTTTTAAGTTCTCCATTATTTTTGATAAAATTTTGAATATTTATAATAAATACTATTTGAAACAATGTTCTTTTCAAATATAATATATTGATTTAATTATTTATGCATGAAATCGTTAAATCACTTAAATAAAATACATGTTAAATGAATATTTTTGAAATTTGATAATTATGTTATTGATTTCAAATTCAAAGAAAGTATCTCTTCTATAGATACAAATAGTTTTGTATTACATACTGTTTTATTAATCCACATTAATTTTTATTAAAATAAATTAAAACCCAATTTATCTAAAACCACATACACTTACTATTTTTACTTTCTAATTTGTTAAAAGTATAAAATAATGTTAAATAGAATTAGGTCATATGGTTAAATTAAAAACTATTGTTCTACAAAACATTTACCTTTTTAATTAATTTATTCATAGAGATAAAATATATTAATTTTGAATTACATTTATTGATCTTATAAAATATAAAAAATGTTATTTTTATTGATTAATTATTCATTTTGTTAACATAATTAACAATAAATATTAATTATTCAAATAATGTAATGAATGCAGTGGGTATATATCAAGTTAAATAATAATAACCATACTAGTCTACCTAAAGAATTCCTACGTACTTTAAGTATTGTTTCATTTTATAAACTATGTATAAAATGTTGAATTAAATTGTAAACCTACAGTTTTAATAAAAAAATAAAAATAAAAACAACCTATGTATTTATTAATAGACAATTTTTTTTGTTTTAGAATGGAGGTATTATAAAAGAAACAATAAATGCAAATATAACTGATGATACCATTACAGTGGAATTACAACTTATTGATTCAACATTAATTACACAACACATTGATTTCACAAAGGTACTTATAATTATATATGTATACAAGCTTACACATATTTTTACTTTACATTTTAAATTATTTATTATTTATCAATTATTCTTAATAGGAAGTACAAATAGTACAAGTATTATTGCTTGGAGAAGAAGAGCGTGGTCAAAAACCATATCAAATCCTTTGTTTTGTGAATCATATACAGGCAAATGAATTTATTTCACCAGATGCAATGGCAAAACTTAGACAAGTAATTTTATAAATAATTTTAATTTGTTCCTAGGGATTGTCCAATAAATAATATATTTTCATCTTTTAAATATTTAGAGTTAGGTTTGATGTCAATATTTTAACTCAACAAATTTTAAATTAATAAATATTTTTTATTGTTGTGACTTAATTTATAAATATGAATTAATTTTTTATATTTATATTTCATTATATATATAATATATATATATATTATCAATTTTATATGTGTAGTTTATAAACATGATAATTTCAGAAAAATCCTGGTACAATTCGAGTTGCTGAAGATAATAAAGGTGCCTTTAATGTTACTATAGATATGAAAATTAAATTAAAAGATAGCTCTCATATTTCACACCATGTTGCCTCATTATGCTCTGAAGCTCCAGACACAACTTTCACTAGTAAAATTGATATTGACAAATGGGCTGCAGTGCCAGGTAATTATAATCATTAGCTTATAAGTATATTTCTAGTATAAAAAAGAAGGATATGAGATGTTAAATGCTTCCTGATTTTTTTTTAATTCTGAATATTAACTTTTAAAATAACTACACACATTTAAGTTATATTTTTTCTTATATATATGTATAAATTAAAACATTTTAGTATTTTATAACATTTAACAAGAAAATTATAAGAAATAATAAATAAATAATGCACAATACACATCTATAAAGCAATGAATTATAATTAATTAATATTATTACTAAATTATATTGAATACATTTTAAACATATTTGTCGATAAAAATAAAATGTAGTAGTTAGATGTTTGATTAGTACAATATACTTAAATATGATTAATTGAATGTAAAAATTAATAATTCTAATATTATAATTGCAGGTATGTACTTAGGAAATTTATTACAAACTGTTGAGTACATTAATTACAAAGCATCGAAATCCAATTTGAAGTTATGTCGAGATACAGGAAAAGTCTGGTCACAATGTTTATGTACAATGGAAGTAAGCATTCCATGGTATCCTTGTGCGCTGAAATTCTGTAAAGATCATATAGGTAAAAAATCAACAGTAGTTGAAAGTTATCGATGTGGTATACAAACTTGTGCTAAATCTATGAACTTTATGTACAGTGTTAAACACAAGCAACTTTGTTTGTCAATTGAATAATGCATATCATTAAATGTTTTTTTATTGTTTTTATTATATATATATAAATTCATTTTGTGTTCAATACTTATAATTTTAGTATAGAGTAAGGTATGTATAAAAATGTTGAATGAAAGTTCAAAATATTAGCCACTGAGTAATTGCTCTTGTGAGCTACCTGAGCATTATCTGTGTTTATTTAATGTGTTTTAAAAATAATTGAAATTAATGTGAAATCTTATCTATCAAATAAATAAAAAGAGATGGATAAAATGGATATAAAATTAGTATCCCTTTGATTCCACTTAATTTCTGGTTTAAAAATTTTAAATTTATTAGAAATATATCTTGTGTATCATCTTTTCATCTTTTTCTTTGTTATTGATAATATACTTATTCTTTTTATTTATTTTATACTAAAAATAATTAGTAATAACTTTATAATTTATATATGTTAAGTATATATAATTGAAGTACAATTTTACTTATTTTATTAACACCTTACATTATCACTAATGACCTTGCCAAAAACTGATCATTTACCTAACTATTTGTAGATCTCTACTACTTCCATATGGATATCCTATACAATATCCATTTATAACATTTTTTCTTTAAAAATGGGATTACATGAATCTTTTTGGATTTTTTTTTTATCTATTGTGAGATGTGATTAGCAAACCTGTATTATTTGTCATTAAAATTATTAACTGTTATAATTTAAAATAAAATAGTTTACTTATGTTTTATATAGTAACAAATGTTTTGCAATATTTTAGTAATGCATAAATATATTCCATGTTTTATATTTTCAAGAATTTTCAATTGGTATTTACTATGAATTGCTATTTCATTATTTTAAGTATAATTTTATATTTTTATTTAAACAAATTGTTTACCAAATTAAATTCTTATTCTTATTGTTTCACAAATAAATTGAAGTACAAAATCTAAATTTAAAAAAAAAAATGTTCTTTGTATACTTGTATAGTAATTTTTAAAATATACTATACAAATTATATATGGCTTATTTAACTAATTAATATTATTTACATGTATAAACATACTTATTTTTTACAATAAACAATAACTGTACTAATATACAGTGTACTATACAACAACAAAAAATAGTATGATATTAACTTTATAAATTATTTATTATCGTATAAAAAAATTATTTTTTTGATTAATAGTTCAATATAATTGTCATCATTCAATCATATTTCATCATTTTTAAAAAAAATGTCATGTTTAAGCTACAAAGATGCTAATGACTGCAATGATTAAAATTTGATTTTATGAAAAAGCAACCAGCATTTAAATGTTTTAGATCTATATTGTTGGAAAAATGGATTTGATATTGATAATTTTCAAACTAGAAAAATTATTTGACTATTATTTATTAGAACGAAGTCAACAAAACAAATCTCTAAATTCTGTTATAATAATAGCTATTAGGATGTCGATTTCCAACCTACCAACAAGTAAATACCGATTCTTGTATTTAAAGATTATTCAATTCTGCTTTTGGTGACTACAATAACGAGTACTGCACAAAAGGATAAATTAACTAAGCCTTCCATCCCTATTCCCCATAAACACAAACATGTCCATATGCTCCCACTTACTATGATCATAATGATTAACATAGTAGGCGGATAAGAAGTCCCAACGCCCTTTGGTTAAAAAAATAATCTTGTATGTACTATAAAAAGTAAAAATTACCACACAATGTAATTTTAAGCCAATAAGACTATAGACCCTTTATATACGTGGGCCTTGGACAAGTGGTCATCCCTTATTCCAAGATTACCGAAGTATTAATTTAAAAAAAAAAAATTGAGAATTAAAATTCCCCGTCTAGCCGCTATTCTGAATTTGGATTACAGAAGAGTTCTTATTTTAATTTGTCATTTTAAAAAAAATTAAAAACTAACAAGATTTTTAAATCTTTGAGGAAGAATATGCTTTACCCAATTTTGAAAGCAATTCGGGTAAAAAATGTGTGAAATTAATCTCATGACCTATACAACAGTATATTCTCGGTTTTCTGAGGAACGAATCTTATGCATACTATGTACCCCCTGTACTATGTAAGCCCCTGTCACACGAGGCGACTACTCGCTACGACTACATACCAGCAAGTAAAGTCGCTCCGTCTGACAACGTATTCGCTGCGAGTTATTCAAGTCATAGGTGTAAAAAAAGTCGCGGTGAATGGAATAGAACATGTTCAATAATGGGTCACGTGACCCATTCGCAACTAAAAAGCGTGAGTCGCCCCGTGTGACATGTATACTCGCTGATCGCTACTACCTACCTACTACCTAGGTTTATCAAAATTAATTTTATTATCAATCTTATTTATTGTTGTTATTGTATTAATATTACTTTATTTCATTAATCAATAGGTACACTTCATGAGTAAACTACAATAAACAGTTAACATAAATTATATAATTGTCGATTAATCATGAATAAAAAGCAAGAACCGGTTTTAAAATGGTCATCTGATGTTAGAAGTATATTTTTACTTATATACAGAAATACGTAAGGCGAATTATTTGTCTTAAAACAGTACGACGTGATACGATTGACGACGTTTTTGCAACTGACTACTCGCTACTCGCTATCTCGTACAACTCCGTGTGTGACAACCTAGTTGCGGCGAGAACTTAGAATTGATGTGGCGAGAAGTCGTTGCTAGTAGTCACGGCGAATAAAATCGCCTCGTGTGACAGGGGCTTAAGGATTTTTAGGGTCTAGAGTAAATTAATTCACGAGCCCCTCAATATAGGCGAAGATTTTATTGAATGTTATGAGAGTTTAAGTCATGTTTTACACAATGAGAAACTATTTCCACATTCCCTCAATTACAATATTGTCTACAATATGCACTAATTACAAAATTACTAACTACAACACTAAATTAATGTCTAAATAATATGCATTTTAGTAATTAACAATTTATAATAAATTTAATTTAATATTTATTAATTAATTATACGACACATATTTTATAACTTAAATACAATAAACCTGTTTTTATTGAAAAATGTATCAATGATATTATATTTATCAATCTAATTATCGGACATTTTTATTTTTGACATTGTGATAATACGTTGCGACAGCGACGGTCACCTGATGTTGGCTGATGAAAATTGTAAAACGGCGAAAGAAGTATAATACTTAAAGTATTTTTTAATTTTAAAAATGTTCAATAATTTTGGGAGACCTTTAGTGTTTAGTGGGAAGCTAAGCCCCTAAGCACTTTTTAATCTCTGTCTATGCTTCTCAATCATCACAATAATATATGAGCATGATAAATAAATACACACCATGGTTGCAAAATACTGATAAATATAATTTTCCAAACCTCAACTAATTAAAAGGCCATTTAAATGCATTGATACAATAGCAATAACCACGGTCTTAGAAGTTCTCTTTCTCTCTAGTATCTTCCAAGACCGTGGCAATAACCATAATAAATTACAGTTCTAACTATTTAAAAATTAGAATAACTGAAAATGTAGCCTGTATAATAGCGCTTAATTATAAATTTAAGAACATTTTTTTTAGTTAAATTTATGAATATTTCATAAGGAAAAATATTTAAAAAAATATATTAATATAAATTATCTCTATTGGATAACTACGAGTATTTCTAATCAATCTAGACTTTAAGGGGTTCCTTTTAGACTCCTAGACTGGGATCTAGGAAACAATTTGTGTATACTATACATATTATTTTATTATAAACTATTTAGTTATTATTGAATAATTTATAAAAATTTAAATTTAAAATTCTAAACTGCATGTATATGTACCTATCCATTTGAAGCGTTAACTTTTTTTAGATAAGAGTTTGTTTACAAGCTGCTTAATTTGTGTCATTGCAATATCATTAATCAGATCATCATTGTTTTTAATTTTAGGTCATTTGGCATACTTACAAATTCACTATATATAGATTTTATAATAACATGATAATATGTATTACCTGTATTGTACAATGATTTATTTATGAGTTTCATTCAGAAATCAGTAAAATAATTTAGTCAACAATTGAAATCTGTATCATATTTACTGAAGAAAAAAAACTAAAACAAATTTAATTATAACTATTTAATATATATTAGAAGACAATTTGTAGGATGATGTAATTTTAATATTAATTAATATAGGTAATAAGCAAAAATACTTATCGAAACGAAATTTATTAGTAATTATATGGAAATCAACTATGACTTTAGGACCACGTTCATTAGTATCAGATTCAACGAATTATTAAAAAGGTCATTCAACTAATTGTTAACTGAGTGAACTCTTTACTTAACGTAATCCCCAGAACCAATAAAATTGGTCCATTTTTACAAATGTATTAATGTTTTTATTTATTTAGATAAAACAACATCAGTAACACACAATAAGTGAACTAGTATTAAGATAATACATTCATTTAGTAAACAAGTAGTAATTTTTACAAAATATTAGAAAACATTAACACGTATGCCAAAAATTAAGATTTTAGAATGGTGTACGATATTTATTATGTGTCAAATTGTTACGAACTATATTCGTTATAGTAATAATATCTTGAGATGATGTACAATTAGAATGTCAGGTATTAATGGCCGAATGCCAAAAGGTATTCTGAGATTAGAGTATCGTAAGTAACTAGTCAATACTACTAGAATACAGATCGACCGCGTGGCTAAAAGTTTTTTCTACGATGAACTTGAAGTTATACAAATCACTTTACAAGATTTACATAATCGTCACTTAATTATAATTTTTCAAATACAAATTTAATTTATTGTCGTTTAGTACAAAAATGTGCGAAGAAATTGAACTTCGTCGATACGACGAGACACCTTGGGGATTTCGGTTGACAGGAGGCCATGATTTCGGGATTCCTCTTACAGTCGTTAGAGTAAGTCATTCATTAAACGAATTATTTCAACAAAATATAAAGATATAGAGAAAAGAATCATCATATAGGTGACTGGAGGTAGTTTGGCTGAAGAAGCTGGCATGTGTGTTGGAGATATGATTATTGAAATTAATGGAGACAGTACAGCACAAATGACACATAGTGAAGCTCAACAATGTATTTTAGAAGCTGGCAATTGTATTTCTTTGTCAATCTTGCGGTGAGTGTAAATATTTTTAAATATTAATTTGAAATATATGTGTGTGTGTGTGTGTATTATTTATTATCTTCTATTTATGCATTTCACATCAAATTTATCTTTTATCTTCTTACTGAATGAATTTCAGTATTCTTCATATAATTATGTTTAAATTTACATATTTTAATTTCATGACATTAATTATTAATTTGATGAGTAAATCATTTTTTCATCAAAAAATGATAAACGTTCAATTTCTGTTCTCAGAGGAAGTCCTGTGCCAGCAGTTACACCGACTAGAGGACTTAATACGCCTTCAGTTATCGATCGGGCAACATCGTCTGTGGGAAGCATAACTGAGTATGAGACAACACATGAAAATTATAGAGAAAATGTAGTATCAGGTAAACCATTATTCGTTAATTTGAATACATGTCATTTCTAATAATTAAGTGGTGTAGCCGTATCAGATTCTTACGAGAGTGGACATGAAATGACCGAGGAAGAAATAGCAGAAAAACTACTGGAAAGTGCTGAAGTTATGGAAAATAATGGGAAAAATGTTATTGGGTAATAGTAATAAATAAATACTGTTTTCATTTGTTTCAAATTGTTATAATTTTTTTCCATTTATATAGTGTCAATTTTAAACGCTTTGTACCTAAATGTGATTTTATTAAGAATTCATTAGTTTTTCAAACATTACAAGAAGAACAAATTTTTGACCAAAAATCAGAGCAAGAACAATTAAAAAGATGCCCAACAAAAAGATTTTCAACATTTTTAACAACACCAAATAGGCCTAAGATCAGACCACCAGAAAAGAAAAAACCCGAAGAATCAAAAAAAATTGAGGTGAGATAAATTAATATTATTGAATTCGTGTTCTATTTGAAAAAGCATTTATAAAGTATTCATTGAGGGTTTTTTTTAGTTAAATCTATTGTGATTGTAGCTTAATAAAATATTAATCTAATAACTTTGATGCATATTATATCCTAGTATTATGTATGAAATGTTAATCTAACTAACTGGTGCCGATTGGACTAAAAATGTATCATTATTACAATACCAGTTAATTAACATAAAATCTTAACTATACAAAATACTATCATAAATTTATATGGTCAAAATATTTTCTTTAAAAATTTTAAATTATGGATGTTTATATGAATGTTTCTATTTGAAAGTTATAAAAATATAGAGTTGAGTACATCGTCAAGTATCTATGCAAACATAAAACAAAACCACTTATATTTCTTTATAAGTATAGTTAAGCTTTTATATAGTTTGCTTAAAAAGTTCATCACATAAAATTATTTCTTTCATCTAATTAGAAATAATATAATAATCAATTACGTTTTTCTGTTATAAGATAACTGTTACTGAAGATTTAACAGTAAAGGAGTGTACAGAATCAAAATCATGTGAACAAGTATGTACCAACTGTAAATGTAAATTAACGGACATAGAAGATTGTGTTGTGTCTACGGATATAGAAATAACCAAAGAAAAAAATGATATTGAGTGTACAGTAAAACACGAAGATAGTTCAAAAGAAATAACCCAAATTGAAAATGAAGAAGAGGAGATACATACAGATAAAATCAATCAAGAAGAATTTGAAAATATTACTATAGATGAGGTAGATGTAGAACAGATTATGATATATTTTTAGCAGATTTGAAATGTTAATCTTTTTATAGAAACCTAATTTATATGTCAAAATTAATTTACGAATTATAAGACATAATAACATTTGTGTATTTATACTAAAAAATAGAAGTATAATTATGTAATTATATTAATTATATGAATTGCATATAATTATATGAAAAAATTTTAAATTTAAAACTTTATTTTTTAGGAGTTCATTGACATTTCTAAAGAAATATACGAACCGGCAGAAACTGTCCATGAGAAAAATGAGCCAGAAAATTATTTTGAAAAAAGTATATTGGACATACAAAATCAATTATCTGCTATTCGAGAACTACCGTTACAGATCCAAAATCATATTTCAATGTTGGAAAAAAAACTTTCAAATTTACTCTCTCATGAAATTAAATCAACTGAAATTTCTGAAATTAATAAAAAAAACACAGAAAACGAAGAAAAACAAAAAAATGATTTAAGCAAACAAGAAAGTATTGAAGATAAATCATTGGAGGCGTATGAAGATGACGTATTTGACACAGTTATTGATGAAATTATTGAAGAAATAAAAGAATCGAAATTTAATGGAACATCTGATGAAAAATCGGATGAAAAATTGGATGAAAAATTGGATGAAAAATCGGAAGAAAAATCAGAAGAAAAATCCGAAGAAACTGAAGATAAAGAATCCATCGGCAGACCAATGTATCCTCTTACACCATTACCCAGACCGATCGTATTACCTGGTGGTCGAAAATGGAGAGGTCCTAAAGATGCATACAATGAAAAATTTATTGCCGAGACATTGATTTCACAAGCTGAAGTTTTAGTTGGATCTACGTTGGGGTAAATAATTAAATATATCTTAACTATAAACATAAATTATAAAATTAGTTAAAGTTACATAATGTATTTCATAGTAATATACTAGGGGTGGTCAACAGGTCGATCGTGACATGAGTTCGAGTTAATCGCGACTCCCTTTCATTTTTTTTCGAATTCTTTCAGAAAACAGATAAAATTTTTATTTAATTTTTATTTATTTTCTGTACATTTTTATATCTTTGTTCAACCCACAAATATAAAAATTAAAATAATTACAGTTAATAAAGAATATATATGGTAATAATATATAGTAATAAATAACTATGAAAAGTAAATTGAGATCGAGAAAATATGTAGGTACAATGAACTGACCGGTCGTGCGAAGTTAGAAGTGTATTCAACAATGTAATGTACTATAATAATAATAATAATAATAATAAACTATTAATTTACGTTTTACAGCTATCCAAAGATAATTATATTTTTAAAAAACCCCTCCCTAAATTTTTTCCTGCGTTCGTCCCTGGAGAAATGTATTGGTTATACCATAAAGTGTAGTAAATATACTATATTTACTATACGATAGTGTCGCTTTAAATAGTCGATGATTAATAAAATATTTTAACAATAATTAATTATTACCATTTTTATTATTACAGTGTAAACTTTAGAAAGTACGAACCACCAAAGTTTGATTTATCAAACTCAGCTGTATACAAACTAGTCCATAATATAGAAGGAAAAAATACTAGAGGTATTGAAAATAGGGCTGAAATGGTAGCGGCTGAGGAAGATTTCTACTACCATAAACCAGTAATATGACTATATATTTTTTATACCATTTATACAACTACAATAATGACTTATTTGACGAATTTAGATTGACGCGCGGCAATTTTACTTAGCTACACTCCCACAACCATCAATAGTAAGTAACTCATAATGGAATACTACAATTCAATTAGGTATCAACTAAATCTGGTTAATGTCTTATGTTTCTCGAATGAACTCAATTACTATTTAAATAACATAGTAGGTATGTAAGATTTTCGTCACATTTATAATACTATTGATTATCATTTTTTGAAAGTAATTATAAATAAACGATTATACTTAAAAATTAATATTTTAAAATCTTAAACTAAAATTTAATTTCAAACTAACAGTTAATTATTTTTAAAGTATTTATAATTTAAACTAATATTATAAGTACACATTTTTTATCATTAACATTTTGTTGGTTAAGTATTCAATATATTTACCTTTACGTGGGTACCTACATTTTAGACCTACTGCCAATAAACTTCAACTCGTAATGTTAAAAAAAAATAGGTATTTTTTTATGATATAAGATATAGCCATGTAATTGTTTAATTGATTTAATTGTTTTTAAACATCTTTAATTGCCATTTTTGTTTGTTTTTGTCTTCCATATTTTTGACTATAGCCTCCATTAATGTAACATCTGTATTGTAACTACTCATATTTAGTTTTAATTATTTCTTTTGGATTTTTTTTTTTTATAGATACTTACTACAAACACATTGAAATACAATTAGTTTGATCAATTATAATAATTATTATAATTTATAATCAGTTTTTCCTATCTTTCTAAATTATATACAAATAGTACAAAAATATATTTTTGAATAAAAAATATTATTTAATTTCAAAACATTTCATAAAAGGGTCTTATTCTAAGTTTTTGACTACGTAAGTAATTAAAAACATTTATTTTCAAATTTAATTCACCAAATAACTTTTGTTTCTTATTATGTTTATCTGTTTGCTAAGATTTCATCGCCATCTTATATACTTACTACCGGCTACCATGTGTTATTTTTTATGTGTTTATATTGTTTTAGTATTCTGATATCAATATAATCCATTTTATTAGACAATACCTATGAAACAGTAACTATCATTTCCATTTAATTTTAAGCTCAACATAAAGAATAAAAAACTAGAATATGTTTTAGATACAATGTAGACTATATAATATCCCATCAACTTAAGTAAACATACTACTTTCTACTTCCTTGGAGGTGGGTATATATGGGTGTATAGCTGATTATATAAAGTAAAAAAAGGTATATAATACAATAAATTGTTCCACAGTTTGATTAAATTTAGTTGAATGATCTTGTATTCCTTTATCTTATTGAAATATTTATTATTAGTAACTTATTAGTCTTAACTCAAATTTGTATAAACTGATTTATTTTGTTTTTCAGATTCCAGATTTTGAAAATGATAATCAGTATACCCATTAGATGCAAACAATATTTGTATTAGAAATCTGAAATATTACTAATCTGTCTAAAACATTTAGAATTTGTTTACTTACTGTCCGAGTAAGTACCTACTAACCGAATATTTACCATTTTTTAGTCTATATTAAATTAATATCAAATAATGTAAACCAGTTATAATTTGATTAAGTATTAATGTATTTTTTATGTGTTGATTTAAACTTATAAATTGTCGAATACTTGATTATTACTTTAATTAAATAAATTATGCTATATTTATAGCAGTTTCTGTACCTACCATAAGTATTTTAATTTAATTATTACTTTATGCGTAAACCATATGCTTGTTTGCATGAACAACAATATTTGAAATATAACATTTCATTATTTACTACTGCCATTTACGTAATTATTTTTAAAAAGCAGTATTTTATTCCCAATAGTTATCTAGGAATAAACTATACATTTTGTAGAACAATAGTTTCTGGTGAGAAACGTACCTAGATAAAATTCATACAAATATTTTTTTTAATTATCAACTATAAATTAAATTATGGTTTTAATAAAATATGTTTTTTTTACAACCAGTATTTTAGTATTTTAGTTATAAAATACATTTTTTAGTAGTATTAATTTTTTTTCCCACAAAATTAAAAAAAAGTAATAATAACATTTTTAATTATTAAAATAAAATAGGTACTTATAGTTATTGACAATAATTATTATTTAGTACTATTTAATAATAACTCTTTTTTTGTTATACCAATGTTATTGATGCAAATTATGTTATAATAATTTCAATTCTAACAAAGAACAGATACTAATGAAAATATACTAATATTATTATTGTTATAATAATATAATTATATTAAAAAATATATTTTAAAAACATTGTTAAGACTAAAATTTAAAAATCGAGTATAAATTATGATAGAAAATTTCTATTCTGTAAATTTCTATTTAACAGTGCATTGTAAAAAATAATTGTTCCAGTTGTGCGCTGAATGTGCCTAAGCATCTCCAGGTATTATGTAACAAGGATAATGGTTATAAAACATTGACTATTTTTAAAAAGCTTAATGAAACTATGTAACATTTTTTGTGCATAAGTATCATTATTATTATAATGTTGGAATGGTAATATAACTGGATAATGAATAAAATATAAGTTATAATATCTTAAGAATCTTACCTAATTTATTATTATAATTACTTTGGTTATTGAATTATAATTATCTTATTATTAAATTAAGTAAGAGAGGTTTAAGAGGAAATTCTTCCACAATTATGTTTAAGTTAAATACATGAATTACATGTACAAATAAACAAACTACATGTCTTAAAAGTTAAGTTAGTTCATACTGCCATTTATTATTTATTTAAACATAGTATCGTCTTTAATATGAAATTTTCTTGAGATTTTTCACAAAATAAAATTTGAACATACCAAAATAAAAAAAAATACTGTGAACATTTTTTTTTAACTAGTAATTTATTTACATAATTTGTAAATATATATTTTTTTACAATAAGCATGAGTAATGTAAGAGAAGTGGTTAGAATGAAGTATTGATAGAAGAATCCATCCAGGAACTTCATGACAGTAGACATTTTTAATTATTCAAAAGTTCCCAACATTTGCATTTCAAATGTCTTCTGGGATTATCTAAGTTGTTGAGAACATATAAGTTTAAAACAAGAGGATTACAATAGTTGGACAAATTTGTGTTGAAGAATTTATTGGTAATATTTAAAATATTTATGTTTAATGGCATTACTCCAAACTACTCACAAATAAAAATGTTATATATACAATCTTATAAATCAATTTTTAAAATTATTTAGTTATTTTTATTTAAGATTCAGTATATTTGTTGTCATGTTGATTATATAGGTACCAATTCTAATTCCAGTTTTAAATACTATATTTTTAAAAAATAATTTTTCAAATTACAGTATTGTATAGGTTAATTATATATATTATATAATATTATCATTATATATTATAAGTTTTTTACAAGTATTTAATTTACAATATTCAAATCTGGTAAAACCAAAAATTACTGAAACTTATAAAAATTTGCACAATGCTTTTATATAGATATCTTAGTTTATACAACTTTTTGTAGAATTTATCACAGGCCCGAGATATATCAATTTTCTTAAAACTATTGTCGTTTTTCTAAGCTTTTATATTTTGCTTCTAATCTTCTGGCGTATGCATCTAATTTAAATGCAGCTTGTTCTAGCTTTGAAACACTGTCTTCAATCTGATCAATTTGAGCAAGATATGGTTCTAATGATTTATCTGAACATGAAAAACAATTTTAAGTTGTCAACATTCATAGAAACATAAAATATTTACATACATTTTTCATTTAATTCTAATATTTGTTTTCCAACATCTGATGCAATCTGTCGGTAAGATGCATATTTTTGAGTAGTTACTTTGTTCATGGTTTCCAATAATTTATAGTCCTCCTAAATATATAAATTATTAATATTTTTTCAGCAATAACTAATTACACTAATTATAAACCAACCTCCGTTATATGAAGTTCACCCATTAAATATTTAGATGTTTTCTCAAACATTTTAGTGGATAACAAGCTTAAATTTGGATCATGAGGATCATTGCGTTCAAAACTACTTGTGCTTGTAGAAAGAGTAGGACCTAGAAAATTAAAACAAAACAACTATTTTCTCATTTATAATTATTTGATGCATTATAAAAAAACTTATAATTATTATAAGTTATTATAGATAAAATTGGTTTGCTTAGTAATATCCAATTACATTTATTTTATAGCTTATATACATATATAGTACTATCAAAATTTTAAACAAAAATTAGTATATCATGACTTAAGATGGATTTTCTGTAATTTAGGAAATAAAGTTCCTTATCAATTAATGTTTTATTATAGACATACTAAAATTAATAATATTTATATACTTATTAGTGTGTAATTAGTATGTAAATGTATGTGTATTTGGTAGATTTTTTGGATTATGTAGAGTGAAAACAGTACTTAAATAATTTACTCAAACAATATAATAGTAAAACTTTGTATATTTATCTATAAAAATAATTTATCAAGTATTATGAACTTGAACTATTCCTATTTTACCTTTTTTGGGAGATTCATCTATACCACCAAAGTCTTCAATTTTGTCTTCCTCAGACATTATGTATTTAATTAATCACTTAAAATAGAGAGCAATTAAAAACTGTTCTGTTAGACAAAATTCTAAATATTTTTATAACATTGTCAAATTTTTCTGAATAACGGAGCTAAAAAAAATCATTAGAAAAATAAATGAGAATAATATATTGTTGATAGTAAATAATAAATAATAATACTGTTTTGTGATTGCAACACGGTTACAGATAGTACTATCTTAAACCATGGATTTCAGTGACTGTTTAATGCTACAAGATAAAATTTATTTATTGATAAGTCTCATTAGTACTTGATAAGAATCAATTGATAATTAATATTTAATCAGCCTAGGCTTAATGCTTACTTATGGATTTTCATGGCTTTATACTTTATCATTACATTTATAAATATCAGTTTTGCACGAATATTGGAAATGCGAACTCGTTATATATTTAGTTTTTGGTCATCGTTATAACGTAAATCAAAACGAATTTAAAAGAAAAATGTTAATGCAGCAAACATATAAAAACATGAATATTATAGTTTAATTATAGTCCATTTTACAGTCCCAAGTCTGTCAAAATGAGAGAGAAAATGGACTGATAGTGTATCACCCAAACGCATTGCAAAATATCAAAAAAGGTCGTCCAAATACATTACAATATTTTAAAATTACTCACCCAATAGCATTATGAAAAATGGCCCAAACACATTGCGATTTTTAAAAACTCACCCAAACGTAAACCGCTCATACTAACTACAAACTAAAAATACCACGTAGATACGGCATTTATGAATCATTCCGAGTCGGTCGAATAAATGCAACAAACGATTATTAATTCGTCTCTCTTATCCTCTAACTAACATTATTAAAGTGGGTAGCTAAAGAAGAAGAAAAACAATATTAGTTTAACTAAATTAATTATATTAGAATTTTATTATTTTAGATTAATAATTAGATGCTCCACTTCTTTCAATCACTAATTTTCAAATTATTATATATATATATATATTAATTTATATATATTTATTATGAAATCTTGAATATTATAGGTACCATTCGATTATTTTCAATTGTATACAAAACATTCACACATATGATGTTGACTATGTTAAATAAAATACTTTTAAATATTTATTACTTACATATATTAAAAATACAATTGAATAAAAAAAAATATCTCGTCAAATGATACCTTTTCGATCTTCCCCCCAACACAATTACGTTACTACATCTACAGTTACAATTAGGTACTCAAAAGGCATAAATTCATAAAATCATAACTACCAATTATCTAGAATTCATTTTTTGATGAACCCTTAAAATTTGGAAATATTTATTTGTTAATGTATTAAATTTTTCGCCAATGGCTCAAGTACAGTATTTTAGTATTTTAAAATTTTTTTATTTTTTTTATATTAATAGAATAAATACAATTTGGGATGGAAATTTATGATTAATTAAAATTTCAACAACATAAAACAATAACTTTAATATATTTAATATCAGTTCCATAATAAATTTCATCATTGATGATTATTAGATTATGATTATTAAGATGATCATTAAATGGATTGTTTAGTTTGAAAAAACCAAAAGAAGTTAATTTATTACATTCAGCATATGCGATTCTATGACAGGAAATGGAAAACGTAAGAGAAGAACGTAAAAAATATTGAGGAACATGGAATGGAACTAGACTTAATAGCTCCGAACAAAAAATAATGTCATTAAGTAATTTAAACATAAAAGAAACACCAAGAAATTTGCGTCTTGACACTAATAAATCGAGGCTTGTGTTTAAGACTACAGTTAAATAACGTAATAAATCTTCTCAGTACTTTTTCAAATGATTTTATTAAATTAATTTGAGAAGGATTCCAAAGGAGGCAACCGTATTCTAATTTAGGTCTAACTAAAGCGAAATATATTATGGTTTTAGGCAAAATGTGTTAATACATTTTTGAGTGTTTCGTATAATGAAAACTAAAGATTTTCATACTTTATTTTTCATGTGATCAATGTGAGATGAAAACGATAGATTTCACTGCATTATTATTCCTAAATCACAAATTGATGATTGTTCTTGTAAGGAGATAGCCAATAATTTATAAATAAAATTAATTTTGTGTCTGACGTGATAGAAAAAAAATTTCAAGTAGTTATGTTGAGATTTAATCTATGATCTATGCACAAATTATCTAATATACCGATTTTAGTATTGTTTTCCAGGTGATATTATTTATAAGTTTCACTAATCATTTTTTAAGAAAAACAAAGGTTTATTACTGTGTTAAATGAAAACAAGTAGTACAATAATATTATACAATTGTTATATAACATTTATATTCTATAATAATAATTGACAATAATTATAATTTATCATTTACCATATTGCGCGTGGGACAACATTAATTTTATTACATTACTCACTTGTTAACTGTTAACATGTTTACTCACAAAATACAATGTTATTATACTTAATTATATAGATATAACTCTTATTTATATAAATCTAATTGCTGATCTTAGACCGAGTTCACTAAGTATGTTACCTACGTTCACTAGTTTACTTTCAACCCAAATCCCACAATAAAAGTTTCAGCAATGTACTGTATGTACTGATTTACCTAAGTATGTAAACGTTCATAGCAATAAAATATTACTTAATTCAGTAACCTTTACAATTATAATTATTAATCCATAAAACATTCAATGATATACTTGTATAAATGTATTGGCAATGTTTGTCGTTTTATTATATAACTATGTTACTGCCTTCAATTTATATTATACGGAAAATAATCTCAAATATAGGTTGATTATAATGAGTACCCAGCTTTTCTTGATTCGCACTTTTAACACTTTGGTATCGTGAAAAACTTATTAATTTCACGTACTTTAATAAGTAAGAAATTTTATTTTAATTTTACTTAAGAGTTTTTGAAGAATTGAACCTTTATAAAATATAATAACAATTTAGACAACAACCAATATACAATATACAAATTAGAATAATCATAATAATAATAATAATAATAATAATAATAATATAAAAATAATAATAAAATATAAAATTTGATAACGTTTTACCAATTTAAATGAATAAGACTAAATATAAAGACAAAAATGACAATTAAACTAAAAAAAATACTTTAAATAAAATATAGTATTAATTTTAAAATTTTCACGAGTTTTTACTTAAAATAAACAATCCAAAATACGAGTATAATCAATAACTATGTTACTTATAATCCCTAAATCATTTATATGTTATAAATTACATTTGTGTTTTAAGTGAACATAAAATACATTCTTATTTCACTAAGCCGAGAAAGCTATTATCATTTTGCAAAATATTTATAATTTAACACTATTAAAATAATTTAAGCATTGATTTTAAATATGTAATCCTTAAAAGAAATATTGAATGTGAATAAGTTTTCTTTAACTAAATTAATGATTTAATAGAAAAAATATTTTAAACGGTATGTAATAAGTATAATTAAATATTAAAATATTTTACTGATCAAAGTTTTTTGACAAGAGAAATTGCTAGAAATTATAGTAATTAATTGCTGTCGATGTTTGACTGTAGCATGTTACAAATCGTTGACTAAATTTATTCAATTTAGCCATCTTGGCGTCTTTTCAATATTTGTGAGAATCTACCGTATGAAGTAAGATTAACACCTTTAATATGGAACTTAATTTAGTTTAATTCAAAACGTACGATTCATTGGTCTATTCGACTTAAATCGATTCAATAAATTCATTCTCGACACTTCAAGCGTATGGTATACACAGGCAAACGATAATAGCTGTCCTGTCCTTCCACAACTACTGCACTTGATAATGTGAAAGAGGATATGCGCGTTGCGGCCGAGTTCGCGTCAGCGCTAGCGCATTTAATTTATCTGGAGAAGTTTCAAAAATAAAACGTCGAGTTTAAACACGCACACGCTCATGTCTCAATCCTAGAAATGCATTAGTCTTTGCTCACGTCGGTTGATCCTTATTATTAACGTCGAGAAATTATCATAGAAAACATTAAAATATAATAATACACTTTTAACAATAATCGACCATTGAAATTATTAACTAATAGTCGCCACGTTAATTTTTATTGTTGCATTTATTTTATTTTTTGGTGTCTTTCGTGTTCAAACAAATTATTCAACCTCGTTTAAATGGCTCAACTAATTAACTTAAAATTATCCAGGAACGATAAGTCATCACCATGGGGATTTCGACTACAAGGCGGTAAAGATTTTGGAACACCATTACTTATACAAAAGGTAAGGAGTCAATTTTTACGTTTAATATATACTGAATATGTATGAATGTTGGTATTATAATATTATATATATTTCTCACGCATATTGTGTCGTAATTAATCGACTTTTAAAATGCAATACAACAATTTTTTGCCGTATTTAATTATAAATATTTGTATTGTGAATTTATATTTATATTTTTGTCTACTTTCAAAATACTGGTTTCGAGTTCAATATCTGAAAATGTTTACATAATTAAAAATTATATGTATCAATAAATGTATACTTTAAAAGTAAAAATACTATTAATATGTTAATGGTATTTTCATATCTACTACACTATTACATAGTATAAAAATATTAAAATCGAACATTTTAACTATTTAGGTATTTAAAATAATTGTATGTAAGATAATAAAATGTTATAATATTTTGCCAGTATTTTATTTTAATACTTTTATGTCATCCATTATATTAATATAGCCACATTATATTTAACATATAAATCTACAATAGATTTTGATAAAAAACAGATTTTGAGTTATATTTAACTGGGAATAATTAATACAATGGCTGAACAACTGGGAAAGATGAATGTGATTGGATTAGTCAAAAAGCATATTTGATATTTTAGATTTATAAATCATTACAATAGATAAAAATTTCACAAATAAGAGCTTAAATGCAATTTAAATGATAAGTTTGTGATTATCTTAATTTAAACTTATACATTTTCGTGTTATATTTGGAATTACAGTAACTTTATTTTTTACATTTATTTAACTCAGGTAACTTAAGGTATTATTACTTAAGTACTAATACTATTACTATTAACTTAAGGTACATATAAGGTATTTTAAAATTGGCTTTCAAATGATTTTTATAATTACTTATAATATACACGATTTTGTGGACTTCAAACACATAAAGATACGCAAATTCAATTAAGTACCTGATTTAAAATATTTAGAAAATTAAATTGTTATTACCGAAATTTATTTAAGTTGCGCAAAATTATAAAATTATATGATGTTTTTGATTTTACATATTGATAAAATTTAACAGATTCAATCTTTGTCGTCATGATTTGTCATACATTTCTAAATCAAGACGCTACTGCGTTAGTTTATCCAATATAAATTCCATTCAAGAAAATTCGATGCATTGAGCCTATTCCGTCAGTATAAGTTACCACATGACTATCCAAGTATAGAGTATTTTCTATTTATGTATCTGTACGTATTTTGGCCTTCTGTAATTTGGGCAAAGTTCCCACTGTTACAAGATGTTCGCTTGTTATATATTCACGACATCAATTTGTAATTAACCTAATTATCCTTTATACTTTTTTAAAAATGTATCTCGTTGTATTCAAATTATATATTTTCGAGCCATTATTGATGTGAAACTGCGAGTGTAAACTTTATGGTCCAGAGGAATTGCATGGATAATTATCTTAGATACGGCGTATTGGTTTGGCAGCGAAGCAGAAACAAAAAAAAAAAACCCCGAAAAATCTATTATGCCCGTGATGACATTTGCGGCTTTAGTAAATCACGATTCTCCCACGATTACAATGACCCTGTAGGCTGTAGAAGATGTATCTAAATAATATTAGAAATACATTTATGTATGTTTAAGTATATATATACAATCCAACATTAGGTCATATCACAACACGGTCAGTTATTATAGATAATTGAAAATACATATTAACAAATAATTATTGTATTTTAATATTGATTAAGGTTTATCATTTGTGTTTTATATACCATATTATATATAAATATGAGAAATTTCATTCAAATTTATAAAATTTATATGAATATATATGTACATTTATTCAGTATATTTTGTTTGTATTGCATACTATTTAAAAATATATAGAAAATTCAAGAGTTTTGATACAAAGAATACTGCCCATAATATTTTACTTTCAACAAGTATAAAATGATGTACTTAATATATTGATATTTTTTAAAATTTATCTTTGAGATTTTTATTATTTAAATATTTATTTAAAAATAGTTAAGCAAATTAATAATTTTGCTCAAAATATTTTCTAACTAAATATAAAAGTCCATAATAGATAGTTTAGAACGGATTATGAAGGTATATGTATTATAACAAAAACAATTTCAACCTATGTTCTTTCGCAAATGGCTTAACACTTGTTTAAATAACACTTGTTTATAATATTGTCATTAGGTTGACATTATTTATTCATCATGGAAAATAAAAACTTACTAATATGGTCGATGTTTTACATCTATAATATTCTGAAAAATATTTTTTAACTTAGTATCCATACGGTTTTGTAATATAATATCTTTTCGTTTTTAAAATCTGTAAAAATATTTAGGCATATGTTAACAATAAAATATTTGTGTAATAAACATTAGAAAAAAAATTACTTAATCAATAATTTTCAAAGGAAAATATGTACATAGTTATGTGTCCACTATATATGCGAACGTTAGCACATTTTAAATTGTCAGAAGTAAAATTATAAATTTATTTACTTAATTTTGAGAAACCATAATTAGAATAAAAAGGTTCTTTTTCTTGTGAAATCTGACAATTTTATAATTATTACCTTTTTTCAGATACCAAAAACAGGTCTTACAATTGGTTATAAATTGTTCCAATAAGTGTGTATAGGATATTCACTAATACAATTTACAACTTATGACAAAACTTATCTTTCAACATATCATACTTTATTAAATTTTATAATTCATTTAAATTTGTACAGAGATAAATGTCTAGAATTTCAATTAAAACAACTTAAAAGATATAAGAAAGTATTGCGTTGGTAATGCGTTAGTTGTTGACTAATTAGGTTTATTTGTTGCCCGATATATTTTTTAAAGATACATTTATAATGTACATACTCTTTTCAATACTTATTCATGGTGTTCATATTTATTGTATTAATATTACGAAAATTGTTTTGTTGATGAATAAGTTAGTATAGTTTCCTATTAATATAATGCACAACAACGCTGATCGAGAACATTTTAAAGCCGTGTTTTCCAAGTATACGAATTCATCTTTTTGTCCAAGTATATAACCTACATTACTATTAAAATAATCAAAAATTTCAAAAATAATAGCGTAATAAAATATACACATATTAACATGTTATGTATCTTATTACCAAATTTATTATTATTTTAAATACGTCGAAGAAAACACATACATATATATATACATACTTATATGTACATATAATATACTTAAATATTCAATAAAATGTAGAGTAGAATTTTCTTTTCTTAATTATCACAGTATATATTGTGATGTTTTTAACTTACAGTTATAGTATATAATATTATTCAAATTATTAACCGTTTAATATTATTTTAACTTGCATTATTTAGTAATGTAGCACAAAAAGTGCTTGCTTTAATTGTTAAGTTTATTATATGTATGAGTTAAAGGAAGTGTAAATAAGTGTAAATAAGTGTATAAGGGGCAAAAGAATAATACATTTATTCAAATTACTATAATTTTAAAATCATGTGCTTTTACATTAATTTTATTATGATAGAAAGTGGGCTTCGATTAAGTTTTTGGAAAGACAAAAAACTATTTGAGCGTCTGCATACATAATAAAAAATATATTAGATTAAACTTAGTATATTTTAGAGTTGGTAATTTAGTTTAACCCGTTAAAATTAAATCTAAGAATTTGATTGAATTAATTTATCAACAATCTTCGGAAATATTTTACTCGATAATTATTTAAATCTAAACTTACGTTTATTATTATATATGTCATGGTAAATGTAATGTCTATAACCATTATACATTATTTAACAAAAATCATGTATTTGTCTTGATTTATAAATATTATTTGAACTTAACATTTTTCAATATTTATTTTTTTTTTGAAATCTAATACTAATTCTTGAAGGTAATTTTTTGAAATTCTACCTATATGGTTTTATAACAATTTTTTATTCTCCCATAGTAGTAATAGTTTTAGGTTTCAAGGATTCATAGTTGTTAATGTGTTTGAATGGCATGGAAAGTTTCTACTGATTGTTTAATTCTAAAATACTAATTGTAATAATCGATCCGAATAATTCATGCAAGATTTCTTCTTTTAAACTTTAAACTTATAACTTGTTATTTAAACATGTCTAAAAACAGCATATCATTAATCAATTTAGATACTTACTATCATTTTATAAAGAAAAAATTATAATAATAATTTCAATTCTTCAAAATTCTTGTCCATAATCATAGTTATTGATAAACTTTAAAAATATAGTTTTATAATCAAATTAAAATATTCTATAATCTATGTACATTAAAATGTTATTGAATTACGATGGTATTTTGGAGCTTTTTAATAAAAAATTATATTTATTTTTTATCTACATACTAAATTACTGAGGATTACTAAAACCATACAAACTATACATTGTAAATAATTTAAATAATTATAAATTGGATACAAAGTTAATTTTAAATGTTTCGGAAATATTTTTTTGGGTTAAAGATATTATTATTAAAAAAAACAACAATCCAGAACAGTTCGTGTTCAGGGAGTATTGCCAAATAGTGATGTGTGCACAAAAATTCGTTTTGGCAAAATAGTGATTACAGTTAATAGATCATATTATAATAATACTTAAATCCATTTAGCAACTTCAAAACTTAGAAACATACAAATTGAGGTGTACAATAAAGTATTTAGTTGTAATTTTAAAATAAATATTTGGTTTTCATTGTTTATCAAACTTCAATAATTTTTTTTAACATCTGCTATTTCTATATAAAAACTATATTAATGTTGTATAGTCATCTGTAAGTCGAGTAAATATATAAATAAATCCAACAATAAAATGCATTTGGTCATAATTTTTGGAACCAAGTAGTTATAAATAACATTTGAATTAAATAAAACAAAAAAATAGGTTTATAACTTTTTAGAGAAACATCATTTATACAATTTTGAATGGGTACAATTTATGGATGCGTTATAACGAAGAAAATCTTAGCATACAGTTTCACTTTACAAACTATATGTATGCAGAAAAAAAGAAATATATTTTTAAATGGCATACTTGGAGATAATATAAACACATTTATCGCTTTTATGGTATTTAAGAAGTAAATCTATAATTTTTTTGACATTTAATTTAGTATCCTTAATAGAAAAATATAGATTACATTTTTAAGGTACCTAGCATAAAATGCTATTGTATATAAATTAAAAGATGCTTGAAATAAATTTAAATTTAAAATCAAATAATCGTTAAAAATGTAAAATGTATACAGCAATACGTTTTGAGAATCAAAATAAATACAATTTTTAGATTTATAATAATTAAATTTAAGCAAGTAAATACTTTATCGATATTGTTTAAGTTAAATGTTTAATAAAAGTTCAATTTTTTAAAAGAAATTACAATTTTATATTTAAATGAAACATTAATAATTAAATAATAAAAAATTAAATTAAAATAAAAAAATTAGTAAATGGTTTATACTCGTAAATTAATATATAAATGAATAGTTTATATAAAAATATGAATAAATAAATGCTTAGACGGGAGTATTATTATATTTGTAAAGTACGGTCGGTTTAAGTTAAAAATTCATCATTAGGTTATATACAAAGTTAAAAAATTCGCAAAACATGAATATAACAGAATATATGAAATCAGAATGATCACATGTAGATGTAAACAAGATTCAGTCGCTAATATTTATGAAGTCCTAGTATCTTAAAACTTTAAAAGTGATAACATTTATTCTGTGGTAATTGTATTGAAAACATTGAACGTACTTCAATGATTTTATGTATACTGTTTATTAACCCATATAATATATGAAATACATATACTGTTGAGACTCCATAACAATGGCCGAATGATTTTTGAATTCTCCTATTTTATTTTTGTAAAATCTTATCAGTGACCATTCTGATTTAATATATTCTGTGTTAATATGATTATAAACTTAATTTAATTATAAAGTTACTGAAATGTTAAGGTCAATAACAATATAATATATAGATACCAACCTACCACAACTAGGAGTTAATTTTAAATTATTATTTGGATCATATGTAAAATAAAAAAAAATATAGTGGATAGACATTTTTACTTGTATTGCCAACAATCCTAAAAATAAAATATTTTAATTTGTTCAAGGGAATTCAAATTTTCACATTATTATAAAACACATTATTTATTTATTTATTTTGTATTTATATTAAAATTATATCTACACATATATATATACATATCCATTTTTACTAGTTTGGTACTTATATGGTTTTAACCTTAATTGCAAGCAAATTATTACCCTACAGACAATTTGTAATGTAAATTAACTATTATGTGATTCTTTACAGTATACTCTTGGTATCATGGAATCTGAAATGCATCTTGGGACACTTGAGCGTTTAGTATAATACGTGTATTTACGTTGAATAAATGAGCAAATGAAATGTTTGTATTAAACATGATTAGAAATGTATATCATTTAAAAATTCATGTTTCATTTAAAAATGTTTGATTGAACATAAAATATGTCAAAAATAAAATATTTTATTGATTATTCATATGGACTGTTGACTAAATACACTGATATTTCTTGATGATTTTATTACCGTAATTGTTATAATGTTCAATAATTATTTCCGTATTTATAAGTATATATTGTAATTATTTTAGTCGTGATTTCTAACATAATACTCAAAATTGAGGTTGGATGTAGGTATTTAATTACTTCAATATTTTCAATTTATGCACATATAATGTTATTTTTTGAAAAAAAAACCTGATCAGAATATACTAATATGCTTGTTAGGTATCACGTATATTGTATGTATATGTTATATGTGTATAACTTATTATTTAAATGACACATACATATAATATTGTACTACAGCAAACTATAAATTTAAAATTTTGATTATTTTTTTTTTAAATTAAATTCATATAATATTAATAAATTTTGCGTTAGTTATTTTACTGTCACAAAGTAATTACATGAGAAGTCAGATTTGTTAAACGAAATTCGACTATTATTATACCTTTTGTGTTATTAATTATTATCATTATCTATTAAGATTATATAGCATTTGAATAAGTTTTCGGCTCGTTGGTTTTATTATCTACTGACGATAAAGTTCTCTCGATGTCGAAATCATTACATTTTCGCTTAAAATATTATTTACGTGACTCATTTATTAATTATTAAACGAATTATTAAGAAACCGTGACATAATTCTTTGTATTCCAAAACATTATTGTATGCTCTATAGTTGTTTATAATTTTTAATTAGGTGAGCATGTAAGTTAATATGTTTATAATATTGTAGGAAAAAACTGTGTTGTTGAACACATATCATGTGTTATAAATTTAATTTGGTTAATAAAATCCGTGATTAATAATCCTAGTAATTTATAGCAGTTTATGTAATTCAAATTAGATACAATTCATAATATAAGCCTTAGATACTAATAGATTTTGTACACATTTCTTTGAATTTCAATACTGTTATAGATATGTGAAACATTTATTTTATAAGTTAAACAAAAATGATGACATTAGATTTTTTAAAACAATGTAGGTATCTACTCGGAGTATCCAATAGGTATGGAAATTGTAAGTTTTTTTCAACCGGAGATTAAAATTATGTTTTAGATTACAGCATTCTAATATTAAAACACTATTATAAACCTATTGGACTTGTACATTTGTGTCAATAGTAATGTACGTGAATAACCGACGTTCGTTATTCATATTATGTATTATGTAAAGGAAGAACTGTTTTTTTAGTTATTTTACAAATTAAAATTGAAACATATGAACAAATTAAGTAAATTATTTAAAAACAAGTGATATATTAGTCTGTTAGTTTTATTATTATTATTTTTAATTTTTACTTACTTTATTATAAGATTTTTTTCATTTTGCATAGGGCATACAATTTCTTGCAATATAATTTTTAACATTTTTTATTAGCTTACAAAGTTTTTATCAAAGTATTTTATAAAGCAATTTTGACTGATTCTTGAATTTGTTGTATATATTTGCACTTTTTAAAGATATCATTTAAGAATTAGCTTTTATTCAACTCTTTATCAAATCATAATTGCTTAATTTATTTACTATATTTTTAATTTAATAAACGTATTAGTAGGTATTTTTCTCAAAAAAAAACCATGCTGATAAATGTAGATTTAAACTTCTCAGACATAAGTTTTTCTCAATCTATTTCTTCAATTTTATTTATGGTACGCACATAAAATGTATTTTAATAATGTAATAATATAATAATGCCAAAGATTTTGAGTATGATTCAAAATTAGTGTAAGTTTAAAATATTATATAAATTAATTATTTAAATTAAAAATAATCTTAAAAATTTCTAGATGATATTTATTAAGCGTTGAAATTAAATTAGGTATGTACTATAATGTGGATCGTTGATGAATAAACATTGGACATCATTGTTTTGTCTCAATTAAATACGTTGTATTTTTTTTTATTAAAATTAAATAGGTTCAAAAATATTTTAGTAATCAAAAAACAACATCGACGATTTCAAGTCAAAAAAATATATTTTTAAGTAGTATTTTGATAATTAAGTTTTAGTCTGTCTGTAATTATTGTATTCATATTTTCATAGTAATTTTTATAATATACGTAAATTATGGTAATGGGTTAGTTACGTCAATATAAAAGTAGTTGTTAATACATGCAATGAATTAGATGACCTTTAACAAAATCTAAAATTTCAATAATTGTCGTTCAATATTGTATATGGAAATTGTACATCACACACATTTTTGGTACTTTTGTACAATAACAATCATTGTTATTTCGTATACTATTAAAAAATTCTTATTTCAAAGTGTATAAAAGTAAAATATATGAAATAATTATCAGTCAAAATTAAAATAACTGATCAGTTATCATATTAGTTATTATTTTTTTATCATATTTGTTCAACAATGTAGGTACATAGTTAATATTTACGTGCCTTATATAATGTGTTCATGTGCTAATATTTGATCTTTCGTTGTATTCATCAACGATTCACGTTAGGGTTCTTATATCAACAACGATCAGCATCTGTAGAATAACTGACAATCTGTCAGGAGAATATGACATATTGGTGCGTACAAGATATACGGTACTTAATAGTAGTAATAATAATAATATATCTATATATCTACAGTAATGGACAACAATGATATAGTTAAGTTTCGGTACACATTATCACGAGAACAATAGACGTTTAATTACGTGCTGAGCACAATATGTTAATACTCGAACAATATCATAGGTATTTTTTTTTTACAATCAGCAAAGCTAAATGAAAGAATTTTTTTTCATTTTTTGAATGCGCGGGTGTTAATGTGTTTAATTATTTAAAATATGCTTTGTAATATATATAATGTTACTAGATTTTGACAAAATATTTTATAAGCATTTACCATCCAAATATTTTCCAAATGGCAAAATCCAGAGATTTTAAGAGTATCTAATTTCTTCCAGCATATAGTAAAATTTAAATATAAAATTAAAGCATGTCAGCACTATATTTATTTATTTTAATTAAAACTACATAGAAAGTAATGGATGATGGACATCTTTATAGTATCATATACATATATATATATATATATATATATATATATATATATATATATATATATATATATATATATGACTAGTATTACTC
Source organism: Sipha maydis (assembly GCA_034509805.1). NCBI lineage: Eukaryota > Metazoa > Arthropoda > Insecta > Hemiptera > Aphididae > Sipha > Sipha maydis. The sequence continues at coordinate 215,015 of JASXSY010001432.1, read as the reverse complement.
ATTGAAAATATCGTTTAGTTAAGTATTATTCATATAAAATATAATTTATGTGCAAACATTTAACTTATTTTTCTCCACCATTTTCTTATGTTTTTATATAATGTATGTTTGAACTATATATTATAGTAGAAATACAAAACTTGAATGTCTATAATGTGACGTCCGATTATTAAATATCTCCGTCATGTTCGGTTCTAAATCTTAAATTGTATTTTTTTTATGGAGACTAGCTTCGAGGTAAAAACATTACGATAATGAAGTCGCATACCTCAGGATGACATAGCTCCGTTTTTACAATCACATTTTTCTTCAATACACATACAAAAACTATTTTATAATAATTGGTTAACAATATATTACCAAAGAAAAAACCACATACTTCTAAGAAACTATAACTGTTAAATATCATATATATAGCAATTAAAATAAGAAAATGTTAGTTTTCAATAAGTATGTAATGTGTACATTTTTACTATTATTATTGAAAAACAATTGAATTATATATTAATAATGTGCCCATGAAAAATATTAAATATAAATAGATATTTTTTGTTTGAGTATTTATACATTTCAGGTCCTTTTATTTGAACTCATTCCAAAGTCATACATTTGTCTAGACACTATTTTTAAATTAGTTTTATTCAGCCTCATAGTTTTTTTTCAGGCCCATCACAATTGTATTATAGTTTTATATAATTTAATAAAAATACAAATAGGTAATTTAACCTTTTTAGTGTTCTGCTCTATTCTACAATCAGTATAAAGTTCATTTTATCACATTCAATGAACCACTAGGCAGTAAATATTAAATCATGTTCATAATTTTTTTTTCTTGAATATAATATATATATACATATTATGTATTATGTAACAAAAGTCATTATATTTTAAATGCTTCGAAAATATTAGTTTAAAAGTATTAGAATGATCTATTGCATAATTGACCAAGATCAGTTTAATCCTTCATATTTAATTTTAACTTTGGATTTCAAAATTCATTTGTATGTTATACTTATTTTTAAATCACTCATTCTACATAGAAAGATACAGATAACTGGATATAAATAGTAACAGTTATGTACTGTAACTTGTTTTAAAGTTAATACACATAATAACAAATTATCCGTAAAAATATCCGTTAATAAATATTTTTTTATGATAATAAAATACTTATGTTATACTATTTAAAGTCAGCATTATACGAATATATTATTGTCTCTGTGTATAAAGTATTTGACATTTAATTAATACCGAAGATTTTTATAGAATTATTGTTAACTGGCGGCTAAATAAACAATAGTTTTATCTTAAATAGGAGAAACACTTTAAACGTATCAGTGTATAAATTATGAGAACTTTGTTGACTAGCATCCATAGTCCACACACGCCACATAATACATTCAATAATATTGACTGTACATTGTGTTTTATTTTAGGTGAATTTTGGTGGTTTAGCCGAGAAAGCTGGTCTTCAAGTAGGCGATGCCTTAGTGCAGGTCAACGGCCAAGATGTATATGATGTGAAACACAAAGATGCTCAAGATATTATCATCGGAGCTGGGAATTCTTTCGAAGTCACCATACACCGGTAAGTCATAATTGTGGCAATATTCATTTAAATCATATTACTGAGTCATATTCTCATATCGTAAGTAGTACGAATTATTACGTCACTCGTATAGTTGGTCCAGAAAATGTCAAGAAACTATGCTGAATCAAACGTGACTAATATAAAACATTTTTTTTATATAATTCTAACACAGTGATTCTCAAATAGTGGCTTGTAGATCTAGTTAAACATTATGTACAAATAACAAGTTCATAGTACATAGATATAAACATAGTATATAATGATAATATATTTTCTATTTAATTTCTATTTTGGTAGCTTACACGAAAGTAATAATTTACTCAGGTAGTTCACCATAAAAAGAAAAAAATTATAAGCTATAATAAAGACATTGTAAATTAATAATTTTTATTTGGAACGCACTTCAGTATTAAAAACAAAATATTTAAAAATATCTGTAATATGTTATGATAAATTAAAAATTTAAATATTACGATTGAAAGTTTTTACTCATGCAACATATATCTACAATGGTTGTTGGTTAGAGTCCAAATAATTAATGTCCGGAAATATATTTTGTTTGATTCTATTTCTAAAAGGAAGTAACTTTAATGACTCTGGTCAAATATTTTTTTTTATCTAGACATTGCTATAAATGTTTATTTTTTCATATCATAGTCAAGTGTAAATAAATTATCGGAAAGGAAATACCATGTTAATATAATTTGTAAAATGTACACCCACATAACGTGACAGTTATTTTTTTTCATTCAATATAAAGTTTTACAAAATCGACTTTATACAAAATAACATACATTTAAAATATATTGAGAGTAAATTGTATTCAATGTACTCGATATGGAACTTATCAAACTATGGAATAGGCTTATAGATAAATAACAATAAAATATATTTCAAAAGTATTTTTAGATGTTATATTACAGAAATACATCGTTGAATTATTTAAACTAAACTTAATTATATATTATTGTGTAATAGTGTTTAGTGTTATTAAAATCGAATTTGGCAATTTTATATTATAGTTTGCCAAATTCGATTTTATATATTATTAGTATTATTATTATTTATTATTATTTATATATTATATATATATATTATTCCATTTTTATATTATAGTTATGACTATAGATTAAATGTTATCAGGAATGTTTTCTTAAACTTAACACGAATTTCTATAGCTATAAATTTTTTTTTTGTGACGTACTTGTATGAAAAAAAGAAACAGTATAAAATACATTAGCTACTTTTTGTGTTTTAGTGGTGGATTAAGCTCATGGAAACCTTCAGTTACACCCGTGGGGCCAAGTCCAGTGCCCAATCGTTTTTCACAATCTCCACAGCCAGTAACAAAAACTTCGTTGGCCAGAGTTGGACCACCATCTCCTGCAATTGGTACTGGACATAATGCTGTTACACGGCCTTTCAGCGGAGCTTCATCACCCAGAGTAATATACATTTATTAAGAAAGCCACATTGGTTGTTGAGTTTTTTAATGTGATGCGTTTATATAGGTTGCAAATGGATACAACAACGATTCTGGGACGGTTAAGGCTATTGTTAATAAACAGTATAACACACCAGTAGGTATTTACAGTGAAGAAAATATCGCCGAAACACTTACAGCCCAAGCTGAAGTATTAGCCGGAGGAGTATTGGGGTTGGTGGACCTTTAACTTTTTTTAATCGTTAACCTAAACTTACATATAAAATTACTTATAGAGTAAATTTCAAGAAAAACGAAAAGAATTATGAGGTCAGTAACAGCGAAGTACTTAAAATGGTACAAGAGGCTGATAAACAACCGAAGGAAATAGAATCAGGTAAAAAAAAAAAAATGATTCCAGTAAGGAATCACCGTTATTTAAAGAAACAAAATCAATACAATGCCTTTGTTGTATCCGTTTTTTAAACGTTTACAATGTTTCATAAATACAGAAGTTAACCAAAGCGTTGTCGATCCTATAATCAAAACTGCTACGCGGCATGTGTCCGCGCCAGAACCAAAAGCACCACAAAGCGCTCCTAATCAAAATATTTGCGCAGATTGTGAGAGGCTTATCGTGTAAGTTATGAGAAATATTATGTATTGTGCTTGGTGCTTATGGTGACGCTTAAAAAACATTCTATAAGTGGTAGGATAAATACTTGATTTTAAGTATACTATATTATAATTTGTATCCAGTATTATTTTTTTTCAAAAAATTTAATTTTGAGAACTGTCAAATTCGACTTTGTTCGAATTGAAATAAATATGAAATTGATTTTATTTTGAAAAAATAGACCTTCAAGCGAAATTCGCATATTTCTCGGCTGCAAGCCATGCAATAGGGGGCCGTGCTACGTCACCACGCCCCATGACACCTATAGCAGCAGCTATAAACATGCCAGAACAACGAGATCCATATTTGGGTTCTCCTTTTAAAGAAGTGGAGAATAATATGCCTGTTGAGTGCAACGATTGCAGAAAAGACATTATGTAAGATTCGATGGACTTTCTTCGGTCATTTTCAAACCAGTACCCAAATACCTGCACCCAAATCACTTTTATGGCAGATTAACATGCATGGCACTAATACCTTTTGAATTTTTTGGTTGTTTATTAATAATTTTCACCATGAATAATTGGTTAAATTTTCATTTAGCGGAGTGTTTGTACGCATCAAAGATAAAAGTTTGCACGTCGAATGTTTTAAATGTGCTACATGTGGATCTTCATTGAAAAACGTGGGCTACTTCAATATCAACAACAAACTGTACTGCGATATCCATGCAAAAATGGTGGCCAAACAAAACCCACCGGCGCCGAACTTGGAACCCGTGACAGTAGCACCGTAAGTTATAATTAGGGCTAGGATTTATATGCAATAAAAAATTATAAAATATGCATTTTATTTACCAATATATGCAAAAATATGCAAAAACAAATTTTTATTATTTTTAAAATATTATTATTTATCATAACTCATAATTTATTGTTAATACATTAAATATTAGTTTATATTATATTATATTATATTATTATTACATACTACTACGATGTGTTGTTTCAAATTTTCAAATACGAACGACCGGCGATTCAAACGTAAAACAAATTTATACTGGCTAAAACTCCTTTCTACATCACACGAGATTATTGGTGCATATTTAAATGATACGATTTGTCCTGGAATTAAATTAATAACAATATCTTCTTTTTCATTTTCATATTCACCGCTTATAATTTTATGAATTTTTAAAAGTGTTTTAAATCCCTTATTTTTTTCAGTATAAAATCCATTTTAGTTTTATACTACTCTCCCGTTACATTTATACAGTTTATTTTTCACATTTAAAATAATTTTTAAGCCTTTATCAAGAGATAGTGTTCTTTTTTCTAAGTTAGTAATAGCTTGGGTGAGAAAACAAAAATTGCTTTTTAAATAAGTTAAATCATTTTGTAAATGCTTGTCTTCAAACAATTCTTTTGATTTTTTAATTGATTCTGCTTCGTCGTCTAAATGTGCAATATTACAGATTTTATTGAATAAAAATTATTTGAATAGTTTTCTACTGCATTTACCTATGTACCTCATCTAATAATAATTGGTTGTGGTGGTAAAGGTAAATCCGGGAATAGTTCACGTAGTTTGATAATTCGGCTGGGAGCTTTTAAAAATACTTTTTTAACCGTCGCTATTAATTTATCAACAGTAGAATATTCATTTCGTAAACATTCGCTAATTCTATGAATCTCATGTGCCAAACATGTAAAATTAATTAAACTGGAGAATGACATAGTCAAGGAATCCGTGAATTTAACCATTTATGGCGTGGCATCAGAAACAAAAAGTAATACTTTATCGTACTTCACTCCTGATGGCCATAATAGGTGCATCGCATTATTAAATATTTTATCAATAGTTTGGAAATTACATTTTTCAAGTCTTCTCACATTAATAGATACGGTTTTGAATAATTGTCTTGATGGAGAAGACGAACTATGACGTTACAAATATATCGACCGTCAACGTCCGTGGTCTCATCTAATGAAACCCAAATTGGGCCATCATCAATTTCCGAACGAATACGTGAAATAGTATTTTCATAAATTGTAGAAACATAATTTTTGCGAATTGTAGACTGGTCAAGAATACATTTACCAGTATATATTTCTAAACAATTTTTAAATGATGATTTAATTTCAATAAAGCTATATCAGATTCTAACATTAATTGACAGAAATCTAGAGAAAAATGTACTCGTTTATTTTGGGTTTCTAATGTATTTTTAATGAATGACTGTTTAGATTTGGCTTTAATATTTTTGTTATGCTTGCTTATATTTAAATGTTGTACTACCTGAAATGCTGTACTAACCTGTGCTGTTTCACTGTATACGTCGTTTAACAAAATGTAGGTAATTCTATCAGTTGTCCAACTAAGATAAGATTAGGCAGGTAATATTTATACTCTATATTTACAAGAATTCGATGGATAAACTAAATACTATCAATTTTATGAAAAAAACAAAATTTAAAATTAACAATAAATTATAAATTTAAAAATTTAAGTTAAAAAATATCAAAATCCCAAAAATCTATAAATATGCATTTATATGCATTGTGTTCAAAATATGCAAAAATATGCAAAAAAAAATTAGTTCTATTTAAACAAGAATAAGCCAAAACGTGGACAAATCTGACAACCAATAAATTTGGACTTAAGAAAAAAAACATGCAAATGCATATAAATCCTAGCCCTAGTTATGAAACTGTTTTATGTATCTTTTTTTATTTTTTTATTTTTTTATTTTTTTTTTAAACTAATTTGAACACTTATTATGAGGTTACTATTAAATATTGATGTATACAAATGTACAAGCACAAATACAAACCGTACAATATATTTGTATAAAATGTACATATACACTTATCCATTCATGTAATTCACTATTACACTTTCCGAATTTAAAATTTTAACATAATATAATTAATCACAGATATTATAAGAACTGAAAATTTCTTAATTAATTAATCGATGATTAATTTTTAAATTACATTTAAATAACAAATAATGTTGTTATTTTAATTGTTTATACTCATTATTTAATGATATATTTTTTACAGTCAATTAATATAAATTTTTTTAGTAATTTTAATTAAAGTAACTAATGTTTTATAATATTTCTACAAAACAATATAGTTTTGTATTGAATTTATTTGAATTTATTATATTTAATTCTTAATACTCTATTACTATTTACAACTTAATAATAGTTAATTCTATGGATACTAATTAAACAATATTATTAATCCATTACAAACTAATTTATTACCACTCAAAAACTTATATTATTCTATTTAATATAATAGAAGTTATAAATTAATTTCAAACCCGTTTTTATTTTTATTAGAGGCTCTCGTCCACCTTCAGGCTCTTTCAATATAATACCATCTAAAGCGAAGGAAGCACAATCTCCACAACCCAGTACTTTATCGCCAATACCATTCCACGTAAGTAAAAATGTATTTAAGTATCAGATATTATTATATTTAAATTATACATTTTAGCGATATAGGTAGTTAAAAATAGTTAAACACAAGTTATAATATTGTATTGCTTATTTTTGAGCGTATTTATGGGGTTAGTGAACGATTCGAGGAGGCAACCCTTTGAGTTCTACCACCTAACTACATCCAACAAACTTATCGTACAAAAAATACATATAGGGGCTAATGACCTTAGCCAAAGCCCCTCATTCTTAATAAAAACATAAAAAATTTATTTTATCTAATATATAAAATTCTCGTGTCACAGTGTTAGTTATTGAACTCCTCCGAAACGACTTGACCGATTTTCAAGAAATTTTCCGTGTATATTTGGTAGGTCTGAGAATACGTTTAAGGCTAATTTAAAAAAGGGAGGTGCTCAAACAGGAATTTTAAGATTTACGATAGACATTTTTGTTTATAAGTGGTTGCTTTGGGGGTAATAAGATCTGAGAATAATATTTATTTATTAGTGGTTGCCATTGGTAATATATAAAATTAATATAATGAATTATCCAACGTTGCAAGGTAACCAAAAAAAAAACAAAAAAAAAAACATAATTGATTCTATTAATCCACCGTATTATGTCAAACTTGGTAAAACTGATATTTTATTAGAGTTAAATCATACACTTACGTACAAACAGCTCTAGGTCCGCGATCTACCGCAAGTAGATTGCCTACCTGATAATATCCTGTTGCGAATCAGAATTTTTATTTCGGGCAACAGAAAACTTAAAATAAATCTAGAACATCATCCACCGAATATTAAATAACGAATTGAACAAAGTTTGAGTCATATAGAGTTGGTATATTTAACGAGCAACGAAGTGCACGGTATCAGCTAGTTTTTATATAAATATTAAATATACTGAAATTGTTTTATTATTTAATGTATGGTTATTTATTTATTATTCAAAATATTTATAATATAACATATTTTTACTATACAGGCTCCAAAAGCTCCTTGTCACGTAAACGCCCCCAACATTCAGGTAGATCCTATGTAATAAATGGCGAATTTTAAAACTAACATTTGTTGATATTAAATTGAGCAAAAGTTAAAAATTTTAACGTGTTAATGACTATTTTTATTAAAAAACAACGATGATGATTTTACCATTTTTAGAATTCAATAATATAACTCAATGTTATTGGAATTTATACAGTAATAATTGTTATTTGCTTAAATAAATGTTTTTTCGATTGGTTGCTTTATATATTATATGATATCGTCATTAGTCACGCATATTATATTTCCAATAAAACATTTTACTTCAGTGGTTAATGCGTGATAAGAAAAAAAATGTCAATGAATCATTTAATAAGATTTTTCAATTTTTGTGTTGAATATAAAGTGAATTGTGTAGTTGTGTGTACTAAAACTTGTTGAACAAGTAGAATAGTTGTCTTTTTTAAATTAAAAGAAAGAAAATTTAACCTTTTCTAATCACGTCAGTTTAATATGTGTGTGGATCAAAATTGTATTATCAAACGTTAGATTCTAGACATGTACGTGAGTGAAAAGTACCTAAAGTACTTACATCAGTATATGTTTATGTATCGTTAGCATTGACTAGGTTTTCAAAATGTTTTTTACACAGTACTTATTTGTGTTATTAATGCTTCACAAAATTTAATAAAACTAACATTTTCAACAATGTATTGTTTATGTACAATTAATTTATAATAATAAATTAATTATTTACAATGAAGTGAATTATTCTGAGTATAATATTTTTCAGGTCTCGCAAAAAGTATTTTCGAACGCTAAACCAAATGAAGCACCCAAACAAGCTCCCGCTCCTTCGGTATTCACTGGTGGATATAATCAAGTTCAGACTGGTAAGTTGAACTAAAATTGTATTCAAGCTTTAATTAAATAGCCTGTAATTCAGCAATCTGTTGCTAGACTATCTATTATTTCGAAACAGTAATCTTCTCTTAAAAAACATTTATATTTTGTGCTATACTAGACAAATTGAAAAATGTATGTTGATAGTCTTACTTTTTTTCAACATCTTATTACTCAAGGGTCATAAATTAATGTTTTCCAAAGGCTACATTAATAATTTGAAAAATTCTCGGCGGCCATCTACATTCAAAGTATATATTTAACATATATCTTGTAGTAATTATATTTAGCTAAAATAAACAATAAAACAGTCGATGAGATAATATGCTAAGGTAGCGTTTCCAAACCTATGGACCACGGCCCAACATTGGGTTGCAAAATATTTTTTATAAGTCACTGTCCGTAAACTAATGATAAGTAAAATATCTTAGTTATCAAAATATAATTATATATAGAGTGTGTTCATGCACACACACATATATATATACCAGAATTCAGTTTTGTAGTATTGCGTTTAAATTTTTAAAATTTCTTGTATTAAATTATATAAGGTCTTTTTTTTGGAGGGTCTTTTACCGAATCTAAAAGACATTTAAAGGCATAAAATAAACACTGTGCTAAGGTATGCTACACAATTATAATATTTATTGCCGTCAAAAATAGCTTAATAAAATAGATATAATAGGATAAAAAATGACCAATAAAATTAATCGATTTCTTCTTTGATTGTCCGTGAGCCAATTAAAATGTGACCATTTGGTGGTCCCTGTTATAACTATTTCATTATAATTATGCTCAATTATGATGACTTTTTTATAGTTTAATGACGGTTTTGCTAGTATGGAAATATCTGTTTAAAAAAATAAGTTTAGTTATTAATGGTATAATATTAAACTTGATTTTAAAGAACTTATAAAATGTTGTCATATTAAATTCACGAGATAATGGGGTTTATCATTTTATATTTCATAAAGATAAAAAACTATATGAAAAATAATTACATTTTATAAAAATTAAAATCAAATAAATTGTACATAATTCTTTTTCTGTAGGATTCAACTCTCAATTGAAAACAAAATCTCTTTTCACAGGTAACCTTCTACTAATCATAAACATATTTATTGATGCATATTAAAATAACAGGTGCATAATAAACCATTCCATAATTGAAATCGGGTTACTAAAACATGAAATATTATAAAATATAATATACACCTAAAAGTATTATTATGTGATCAAAATATTAAGTATTTGTAAGCAGGCAGGGGCGGCTCCAAGGGGAGCCTAGGCCCCCCCCAAGCCCGTACTGTATTTATAAAAAAATTTATATTATTAACAAAAAATGCATATTATAATATGGACTATTATACGACACGCACAAGTATGTAGATAGAGTCATAGAGGTGTATACGATGTACCAGCTATCTATATATTATGAAGAACCAATAAGGTTATAAATAAACTATATTAATATATAATTTACTATGGTTTGATCATTGATTATAGAATAGATCTATTCTATTCTATAATCAATGCTATGATATTATTATTTTATAATGTTCAAAATATGATTTTGTAAAATTATAATTTGGCTCCCCCCCTAACCAAGGCTCTGGAGCCGCCCCTGTAAGCAGGTAATGAGTACTTAGATCATTAGTTAATTATATCTTCTTAAACGTCCATTAATTAATTTAAAATGGCGGTCCAGTCAATTGGTCGTATGAAATTGGTCGTGGTAAAATTGGTCGTCTGAAATTGGTCATTTGGTGAATTGATCGTTTGGTAAATTAGTCGTTTTCAATATAATATGTATTTTATGTAAAAAAAATATTTGGTCATAATTTTGAATTTAATATATGTGACAATAATTATAAGTTTTAAAAAAATATATGTGTACATATTATATATGTGACAATTATAAATTTAAAAAAATAATATGTGAAAATAATTATAAGTTATGAGCTATCCCAGATATATATTCATCAACTATTCTATTATTAAATGTTTTACATATTGTATTTATCCTCTCAGCGGTGTCATTATATTTCTTTCATTTTCTAGGGGTTTCCGCTTCAGTGCAATATTGGACTATTTTCAGACAGTTTAGTTTTTCTTCTTTTTGTTGGGCTCTTATAAATTTCCAAATGCTAGGGTGAATAGCATTTAATATGAATGAAAAACTATTATGCCTAATGATTATTGTCAATTTGTACCAACATAACGTTTTTAACCAGTATTCACGTTTCACGACGAAAATATACTACGACTATTTTACCAAACGAATTAATACGACCAATTTACATTTTTACAATTTCACATAGGTATATTATTTGTACACATATTATTTTTTAAAACTTATATTTATTATCACATATATTATTTTTACACCTATTATTTTTTTAAATTTATAATTATTGTCACATATATTAAGTTCAAAATTGACCAAATATTTTTTTTACATAAAATACATATTATATTGAAAACGACCAATTTCAGACTACAAATTCTTCCACGACCAATTGACGTAGACTCTTTAAAATGAATATGGTCGATTATGGAATTGGTATTTCTGTAGATAAACTAACTATTATATTCTGACTGCGTCAAATGTAAATGAGAAAAATATTTTTATTTAATTTAAATTTAACTTATGGATATCAGTTTTCAATGAAAGCAAAAACGGTTAATATATTTAAATAAATAGATTTTTAACAATAGTATATAAATATTATTAACTAGTATAAGTCTCGAAAATTAAGTCATGCTATTTTCACTTTTCAGACATAAAAACATTCAACTCCAAACCTCGTCCTTTTTCGGTCGCGTTGAATTCTTAAATATCTGTATAATTATTTAAAGCTTCTGTTTTGTTTTGATGATTTTTAAAAGCTTTTTTTTTTTTTAATTCACCGTTTTTGTTTGAATTAAATAATGTAATGCAATGTAAAGTCAGAACATAAAATGTATAGAGTTTTTTGTATATTAAGGTTTTGGTAACAGGCTTAAATGATCATAGTTGAATACTTACAGAAATGTAATATTATTGTTAAGCTTATTTATTATTTAGAAAAAAATGCTTATACATATGTATATTTTATTTTATTATAAAACACAAAAAACAAATTAATCAATATTTATTTTCATTGGTTTTCTGCCTTTATTTTCTAACTAAGAAGATTCCAAGTACAAAACTAACACTTTACCGAGATTACCCTTCCTAAAACCAAAACCATCGACCGGTTCTGCCTTTTGTCCCGTAGTATCTAAATCAGTATCTTATGATTTTGGAAAACGGGCATCCATCTGTTCTCAAGAAGTGAACCGCACAATGAATGAATTTAAGCATTCATTAAACGACTCAATTGTGGATCAGTTATCAATAGAAACAAAAAAAAAAGGGAGACCCCAATCACCAATTCCAGACGATAAAGGTCAAGATTTCACTTCTGCAGAGGTGCCTCATGAAGTCCGATCTTTATTGCCAATAAATAATAAAACTAGAGCTATTTCACCGAATCAATTGATATCATTTCCACCTGAAATACCAATACAATACCGCACTAATTCAAAATCACCAACGATCGAGCCAAAAAATCAAACTATTACTGTCACAGAACCCGTTTTTCCGATTAATTTTAAAAGTAATTCTCAAGAAGGAAATATTGTTTCTCAAAGTACAAATGAATTTTCTCAAATAACAGAGTTGAAATATTTACCAAAATTTCATGGTTCGAGGTGGTTGAATGGTTCAATTAGTGCAGCTATGGAAATAGCACCTGATCGGCCATTTGCTCCAATTGCTATGACTGAATCTATCATAAAACCAACACCTTGGATATCATTACCCATAGAAAATGAAAATAGACCAGAATCACCATTAATAGAAGCGTTAAAGACAGCTCCTGAAAGAAGCTTTTCTCCTTTGCCTACTTTTGTATATGCATCTGAGCTTGAACCAACACCATTTAAAGATAATATAAAAGAAGTTAAAAAACTAATACCTTTAACCGACAAATCTGAATTATCTCAAAATTTAGATTTAAAGTCGTCTGAAATAAAAACTTCAACGAGAACTATAGGAAATAATCCTGTTAAATATATGCATGGATATAATAATAAGATATCTAATATATCATCCAAGAATAACCAATCACCACTTCATCCAATACCAACTTTGAATTCACAAACGGCACAAATTACCAGTTTATCATTTAAACCTTTACCATCTTTAAGTGAAAAATCAATAATTTCTGGTCCCTACAAACCAGTAGAAAGTAAATCGAATTACAATGAAACAATTATTACTCAAGTGCCTACTTTCGAAAAACAATACAAAACTCGTGTTGAAGATGTATCTACTAATTTAGATCAAAATGTATCATTTGATCATTTACAAACTCAACAAGACTTAACTAAACCACAGCAATCACTTAATTTGGATAATAAATCAACTATAAATAGGCCTTTTGGTTCGGGTATAAAAAATAAAGTGTCTACTTTCACATCAAACACTTCATTTGTTGACACTCCATTTTTAAAACAACCATCTAATGGTTATAACAACACCGCGGAAAATCTACATAACAAATCTAAGTCAGTGAATGACAGCTCTTATATCAATATTAATCATCCTAGTGCCATAAAATTGAGTAAAGCTGTTCCATTTTTTTCTAATGCATATTTTCCTTCCACTCCAAATTTTACTCAAATGTATAAATCAGATTCCTAAAACATCACACCAAAGTCCGTAATTAACTAATTCCATATAAATTTCTTTCTGATCGCATTTTAATTTTAATTTTTATGTTTAATTTCATAGTGATTTTATCCATAAATACTAATCAATTTTCATATCAAGTTTGGTGCTATAAATGTAGTATTGGCAAATTAGTTGATTAAATAAATAAAAAGAGTTTAAAGTTTTAAGTTAATCTAGAATATTGCTATCTAACTTACCATTGTTACATTTAGGTTACATTTTTTCCACTTAAGATAAGAATAATATATAAAATATGTTTTTGAAAAATGTAAAAATTAATTGAAATGTTTTATTTGGTTTTTACCTTAAAATACTAACCATAGATGCATCTAAAAGTTCTATTAACTCCCAACCAAGATTACCTTTCTTAAAACCAAAACCTTCGACCGGTTCTGCGTTTTGTCCTGTAGAGTTTAGTTCATTGACTACTGACTCGAACATATGTTTCTCTGAGTGTACAAAAAGTAAATCTCGTACACTAAATGAATGTAAACAAACGTTAAGTGCTTCAATTTCCACACAGATGTTAATAGAATCTTCTAAAGAAGAGCGATCTGAGTCTCCAATTAAAAAATATAACAATCCAGAAAACCATACTTCAGATGTACCTCAAGAAATTCGATCACTTTTACCACCAAATAATCATATCAGATCTATTTCACCTACACATTTAGTGATATTTCCACCAGAAATGCCACCAGAATTTAAAGCCTGTAGATCAAAAACTTCTACGCCACAACCACTACACGAAATCAACGCCGAAACTGAATCACCGTGTTTAATTTCCTCTACCGTTAATCAAGTAGAAAGTACAATGTCAAAAACAACAGTGGAATGCATAGAAATCGCTGAACCAAATAATGTTCAAAATATCAATGAATCTCAAGTTTTGAAATCCGAAAAATCTGATATATGTGTCGGACAAGATCAACAGATATCTCAATCTGCATTTGAATACTCGGAAGAGGTTATACAGAATCTAAATTTCGGTGAAAATGAAGATTTAAAATTTGAAAATACTGATAATACACAAAATCAACAGACTTCTCGTATTAATAATGCCGAACCTATAATTAAATCGAAATTAGTGACTCCTGTAGTTGAAGATAAAAGAGCAGAATCGCCACTAGTGGTTGCATTAACAACAGCTCCTAATAGAAGTTATTCTCCTCTCCCTTCTTTTGTTGATGCTTCTGAATTTGTACCAAAACCAACAGAACCCGTTGAGGAACAAAAACCTATGACTATGGCAGATGCATTAACAGTAGCTCCAGATCGTAGTTATAAATTACCCGATTCTAAAATATCAGCAAGACCTGTAGGAAACAATCCCGTTAGATATATGCATGGATATAATAAAAAAGAGCCAGTTGTCCCTTTACTTATAACTAGGTCTTTAATATATTCACCTATATCAGCAGTTGATTCGGAAGAAGAACAAATAGCGATGTTGGGATTAAAATCATTTCCTCCGGTTTCTGATGAGCTAAAATTGTCAACAGCGGCTGGAGATTTTGATAGGATTGAATCCTACTTTGAATATACTGAAGAATTAGTTTTCGATGTACCGAAAATCGAAGAATTTGAAGAAACGACGAACGAAGAAATAGTTGAGGAAAAACCATCAAAATCTTTACCTAGACATCCGTTTACTGCTTCTGGTCTCCACGAGCCATCAGATATACCAAAATATCAACAAAGTATACCAGAAAATCCTCATCGGGCTATAACCCCCAGTGAAAAATCCTCTGGGAAAAAGATTGGACCGGGAATTCAAGATAAAGTATCAACATTTACTTCTAAAGCATCTATTAAAAATGAAATATTTTTAAAACAAGAACCTAATATAAATACAAAAGTCGTTACCTTAGGATTTGAACCATCTTCTTTAGAAATCTGTACGTCAAAATTTAAAAATATTGATCCCAATGTTATAATACCCAATAATTTTGAATCGGCTTCATCTAATAACATATCCATCGATAAAACTTCGATAAATTCTTCCATGCCCATCTCTACTCCGTTGCCACTTCCTAAAATGTTGGTAACTAATGTTAATACTGTAGAACCGGTCGGTCCTATGCCTAAAACATCATTACCTGCTTCACTGTTATCTAAAAAATTAACATGTTTTACAAAAAAGCAACAACCTAAATGTATTCCAATACCTATACCCCAACCCGATATAGGTGGTCAGCCAACTGGAAGAACCGGTGCTTCGGCAGGTCTTACTGCCCCCAAAAGGGGTCGCGGAGTGTTGAATCCACAAAATTTAACCCCAGGTGCAAGAGTGCCGCTATGTGGACAATGCAATTTATACATAAGGTAAATAATAGTGCTGTGTGATTCAGGGTGTTTGTGTGTATTAGTTAATCTAGGTATTAGTTAATAAGCTCA
Source organism: Sipha maydis (assembly GCA_034509805.1). Lineage (NCBI taxonomy): Eukaryota > Metazoa > Arthropoda > Insecta > Hemiptera > Aphididae > Sipha > Sipha maydis. The sequence goes on along the minus strand of JASXSY010001432.1, from coordinate 198,886 downwards.
TGGCTCAGGTAGGATATGATTAGTTATAATTTATAATTAATGGACAACTTTTTTTTTTTCCAACAATCTAATAAAGTTTCGGTTTTTATAACTCACTTACAATTTTGTTTATTTGCTTCTCACGATTTTAATAACCTCTCAGGATACAAGAAGCTTACAATTAAAGAAAACGAAGACAAAAATGAAGAAACTAACCATAAAAACCCCGAATGTAATTGTTGTCAAACCCAAATTACAAGGTTTGTCTGCTTCTCGCTTTGTGTTGGTTTTTTTTTCTTATTGTACTAGTTATTTAATTTTTAATTTTATGATTTTACTTAATATTTTAATATTTTATTATTTACTTATAGGGGCCCGTTTATTACGGCTCTCGGTAAAATTTGGTGTCCAGAACATTTCGTGTGCACAAACGAAAAATGTAAGCGTCCATTACAAGACATTGGATTTGTTGAAGAAGACAATGGTCTGTACTGCGAATACTGTTTCGAGCAATATCTAGCACCAGTGTGCTCCAAGTGCTCCAAGAAAATTAAAGCGGTAATTCAATCAATAATATTGTTTCACTCATGTTATAACAATTGTTTCGGATTCATACCATAAACCAATCATTCGAAAACGCATACTTATTATTTTATTTAGGATTGTTTGAATGCTATTGGCAAACAGTTCCACCCCGAATGTTTCAATTGTACATATTGCGGCAAGCTTTTTGGCAACAGCCCATTCTTTTTAGAAGATAGTCTTCCATACTGTGAAAATGGTAAGTGCCTGTTTTTTTTTCAAATATATGGAAATACGCATCATTACCATGTGTATTAATAATGATATTTAATTATGATTATGAATTATAGATTGGAATGAACTTTTCACGACCAAGTGCATAGCTTGTGGTTTTCCAATTGAGGCTGGTGACCGTTGGGTGGAAGCTTTAAATAACAACTACCATAGTCCGTGCTTTAATTGCTCGGTACGTTAAAATATTCGTTTTTTTCTCCACATTTCCTCTGATATCGTTATACTCTTAATACGAGTATTATTGAAAATACTGTTTGATGTGATTTATTTTATTTTTTATTATTATTTTCACAGAAATGTAAGGTAAATTTGGAAGGACAGAGCTTCTTTGCGAAAGGAGGAAGGCCTTATTGCAAAAGTCATGCTCGTTAATATTTCAAATAACATTGTGAATAATTATTGATAACTTACCATAAAAAAAATAAAAATATTGACTTGTACCTATAACTATTTTAAACCTTTTATTTATTTTTTAGTTTAGTCTTAGCTTAAATAATTCAACAATGATTATCAACCTTGGATGCTTATTTTAATCGAATTAACCAAAATTGTACCAAAAATTCGTTTAGGCGTTAAATTAATAATTATTTCATTATTTGTTACCAATACACATGTAGTATATATAGAGTATATGTAGATAGATATTAGACACACGCATGGAATAATTAGTAGATAAATGCGTACGACTTTTTTCATTATCTTTGATTAACAAATCTACCAAGCGCCATACTTATAGTTTTAGTACTAACAATGTTTTAATTAGGTACATCTTACTTCGTCAAAATATATGATCAAGTTGTATTACGTTAAATAAATATTACATTACCTACACGATTTTGTCTTTTTAAATTTTAAGTTCCTTAATTTTAAGATTTCAATAACACCTCTATGTATTGTATTTTTGAATTATGGTAATACAGGACCCTATTCCGTTGTCTAGATTGTCACGTATACGTTATCATTACCTGTCAACCTTCAATATTATTTATGTCGATTATTTTATTCTTAATTACGTATTGTATAATACTCCTATTTTATATATCTTTAAATACACATATAATTATATTATGTTACCCATTTTCAATATATTATATAGTATGTATACCCGTTTAATTGTGTTGTCGTTACAATTGATTTCTCCACATTCTCCGTATTCTTTTGGTCCTCAAGATAAAAAATTCTATTAAACTATGGCGGTAACGTAAACCACAGTGATATTACGTTATATGCTTATTGCCTGGCGCCAACAAGTTTTCGTGCGTCAACAATATAATAATAATATTATGTACCTACATCTAATACATGTGTGTATCGAATGCTATACATGGCACTGCGTAAATATGATTTACATAAAGAATAAAGTAATACGTGAATAATGAGCTGACATAATCACACGGCGGGTAAAATAATAAAAATATCGCCATCGCTGTATGGAAAATGAGTGTCGTACTTAAAAATTTATCGTACGTGTTACGATAATTATATCAGAAGTATTGATAGAAAAAACATACAGCGATGGATTGAACGTGTTTAAAGAGCATAATAATTTGTATACAATGTTATAATATAAGAACCGTGCAAGATTTCATGAGTTGGTACGAAGCATTCCAAGCTGATATAATTATAAGGCTAAATACTGCACACAGCAACTGTTCGTTTCCTTTTTCGTCTTGTTTTTAAAAGAAAAAAAACGCTTTAAGATCATCTGAATTAAATCACAGGCATAAGGTGTGTTCATTAGTTTCAAGCCAGAAAACGCTTATGTGGCACGCATATTTTATAAACCGCCCAAAAATAAATTTGACGAGAACTGACCTCGTAATTTGATCAATAATTGGTGATGACGCGAAAAGTCCTATGATTTTTTTGTCTGTAATACTATACTAGGATGTCACCTAGAAATAAAGAAATAAATCGTCGATATTTATGAAAACAGGGATAACCCAACATAGTACTTAAAATACTTAACGAAAGTAATATTATCCTAGTTTAACTTTTATTTACAGATTTGTTCAAAACATAATTCTGTTTCTGGAATGGAGATGAATTTATTCATGTAATATTCTCAACTTAATAACTTTATAACTCAACTTATACATCTTGGTGTTGATTTCCAATACATTTAATAACTAAGTATTCTAAAACTACGTCGCGAAACAATCGCACGGGCAACAACCTAACTGATGTGTATTTTTGTAGGAATTTGGAATTGATACCATTAGACATAACACGTAAAATAGTAGAGATAGGAATTATGACTCACTTTAGTAAATCAATTCACTCAATTCAATCCACTTAAATGAGTCAATTCATCAATTCATCAACTCACAATTGATAAGTCAAATCATATCTTAACCCAGTCACGATTTGAACCTAAATCTTAATGAATCAAAACAAATCTATTATTTGTTAATTATATTTATGATCAATGAACATGATTTGATAAAATCAAACTCATAAACATGATTTGATATATCAAAATCAAAGTGAATCACATTGGTTCTATACGGCGGCGGCCTACGTAAGCGGTGGTAGGAACAACAGTATCACGGTTTCTAGATAGTTCAGATAATATAGATATTAAAGTATTAACCGTGGGACAGTATTACACTGAACTTAATGATAAGACGATAATTTCAGATTTGGAATTGATGACTGATTCAACTCAGAACTTTTGAAAATTACTTGCAGGGGACTTTCATATTTTATGATAATAAATAATAATCAATTAAAAAATGTGTAGCTATAATTTTTATATTTATTTGATGTTAGGTTAGGTTTTGCCAATAATAATTACATATTATATAATTCTAATTTATATATATATATACTCGTATGTTACGGGCAATATGGAATACCGGCAATGTTAAAAGGATGTCACACCTGCATGTGTTGTCTCCGTCTTACAAATGTACAACATAGCAAAAACTGCTTTGCGCAGAACAACTTTTTTTGCACATTATTTGTTGTAGAACTACCAAATTTTCACAACACCTAAAGAAGAACTTTATCTGTGCAACAGCATGTTTTTTTAATAACACTATCCAATAATTTTTTATATACAAATTAAAAAAACAAAATGCTTAGAAGCAAATAACTTTTATTAAATTTATGTTATCTAAAATGTAGGCAATCTGTTGGATGGATAACTTTCTACCCTATATGTTCAGAAATTTTGGAGCCACTTCCATAAACACAGAAAGATAAAAGTTGTCAAAACAGTTTTTGCTATGTTGTACATTTGTAAGACGGAGACAGCACATGCGGGTGTAACATTATCTTAACATTGCTCGGGTAATTTGAACCTTGAATATAAATCAATAATTACAAAGTACAAAGTTTCTTGAAAAACACGAAAACTTCTTTGGTTAATCGTAAATATCAAATATTGTTAATATATTGTTGTCTGACTGTATTAACATAATGATATTTATTTTATCAATCTTATATGGGAAAACAATAGATATTAGATATAAGATTATAAATAGTATGAAATATTATACTGATATTTTATACTTTGTTCCAGTGGCGGTGCATTAGGGGAAACTTTGAGACTGCGTCTCCCCAATAATTATAACATTGAAAAAAAAAAATTTGTTTTAATTTTTTTAATCATTTTCAAGTATTTGTGTAAACTACGTGTAAATAATATACTGTTGTCAAATATATTTACTATATATATATATGCATGTGTGTATTATATTATGTCCATCGTGGTGTGAATATGTATGATTCAATGAAAATACGTTCTGAACTATTTTCGGATTTAGCGATAACGACGGACGACGGCATCGAAACGAAAGAGACGGTCGCACGACAGTCTCAATTCTAATAGATAGGAGGTAAATAAAAGTTCGGGGGGAATTCATTATCGATAATGGTTACTGTATGGAGTCCGGAAGACTAGTCTCTGACACGTTATTCGTTTTAATTTTAATATTTTTATTGTTATCATATTAATATATAAATTAATTTGTAGGTTATTTTATCAATTTTAATTTATTTTTATAAAATCTGTGTCTATAAAATAAATTTGCTATCAAAAATTCAATAATAACCAATATTTACACAAAAATTAAATCTCCCCGTAAATTTCATTCACGCACCGCTACTGCTTTGTTCTTTATTATAATAAAAGTGTGATAATTTATTAGTAAAACATTGTACAGTTATAATAATAAGTATTATTAACATTTATATTTGAGATTCAAATTGCCCGAGCAATGTGTACATTGCCCAGTATTTTATATTGTTCGTAACATATATATATATATACAGTTTGTCCCAAAAGTCCCGTATCACCCTCAATATATTTAAACGTGGTTTTTTTTGCAACACTAAGTATGGAAATTCTGGCGGGCTATTCTGCTATTTTTTGTGATAAAGTACGCACGTACTTCGCATACTTTCGAAAGACGCGTACATGGCGTACTTGGCTTAGTAGTTATTCTTAATTCTGCTATTATTCTGAAGAAACGTAGTTTTGATAATTTTTTTGTTGATAACACGTCCGGGCTGTTAAAGTGATAACATTGATTACCGATGGAATGATATTTATATTAAACGATATTCATAAATTCATTAAATTTTCTTTTTGTATTGACTTGTAAGTTGTAAGTACAAAAATGAGTTCTAAAAGAAGCGAACAAGCGAATAAAGACCAAAGGAGTAGAATTATAGAGTTTATGGGGGAACATTTTTCAACACATATACCGTCACTCCTAAGCGTGCCAATCAAATGAGGTGTTAATTCATGCAAAATTCTTTCAAATGTATGATTGGATATACGAAAATTGGTACGAAATTCTTCGTCTGATAGCCGATAGACTGACCGTTGACGATTAAGAACTCGTTCTATTTTTAACCGTCTACTATCTTCTCGTTCGTTTCCACGTGCATCGCCAAATAAAAATAAATTGTTAATTCGCACCGCATTCATTTTGATCACAATTGAATGGCAAAATTCATTTTTTTTTTTTTAAAAATTCAAACATTTTCAAACAAATTTTTTATGCATTTCAGAATTTTAAATTTTTAAGATAGCCAATTTGTTGAACATAATTTTTAAAACAGTCTAAAAAAAAAAAAAATTAAAATTGAATACAAATTGACCAAGTTAGAGCAAGTTTTATTTTTGAATAATTATAATAATAGTTGTTACCTAGCAAAACACTGATTTTTTATGGCAATATGTAAATATCTAATTATTAGTGGAGTTTTTAGGAAAAATTAAAATTAAAATTCAGCTAATATTTTTAAACTTGATTGTTAATATAAAAAAAAGATTTTATTACATAAAAACGAAAATAAATCATACATGTTTTTTTTTTATAAATATTCGAAGTGACCTCCATTATTTGTAATACAGAGTTTTTGAACCCAAGCATTTTTAAAATTTTCTAATGTCTCAGGTAAGATAATAATAATATATTATAAATAATAATTTGTTCAATTTTATGATGGAGATCTGGCAATGAATACGACGGATACACAAGATTTTTCAAATAACCCTATAAAAAAAAACTCATTGGTGTTAAATCTGACGACCTAGGTGGCCAAAGTACTGGACCCCTTGTTTCTATCCATCTTCCCGGGAAATGCTCGTCCAGCCAACCTCTCACAATATTTTAATTATGTATTGATGCACCACCTTGGATAAAAATAGGCTCTATTTTATTTGTATTAATTAATTTAAAAATTATTTGCCACACACGTTCTTCTAATAAATCTCTATACTTTTGTCCATTTAAATTTCCTTCAATAAAAAAGGGTCCGATAATGTGCTTATTCCAAATCCCACTCCAAACATTTAATTTTTCTATGCAATTCTATGGATTCATGTGCGTTTTCGTCAGACCAGTGATACGTCCAGTGTCTACTTGTTTGTTCATTTCTGCTAAAAGTGGATTCATCGGTAAAAGTTAATTTATCTATACAGTGGGTCCTGATTAATTCTATGTAACGCCCACTCACAAAATTGTAAACGCCTTTCTTCATCACCCACATGAAACTGTTGAACAAATTTTGTTTTATATGCCTTAATTTTATTTTTTTTTTAGCATTCTATGAACGGATGATTTGCTTACCCCAGCTTCTATGCACCTATGACGTACGGATAATTTTGGAGCTACAACTACGCTTCCAAGAATGTTGATGGTATTATCAACATTTGTAACACTCTGAGATCTACCTGACTTATCTCGTTCATTGACATTACATAAGAGTTAAAATTAAGTAATTAAAAAAATTCTGAAATCAGTAATAGATACACAGCTTAATACCCACTAACTAATATCTACGTGATATTTAGCTTATTGTAGGAAAAAATTAATTTCTTAGAAATATGTACAGTGGACACCACTTCGCTTATAAAAGTCCCCAAACACTGCCACGGTGGCATTAAATTTGTGCACACATATTGTAATGGGAGTCCACACACTACAGCAGTAATTCGGCCGCGGTAAAATATCGCGCGGCGATATTTATAAAAACCGCAACATGCTCGATTTCACCGCCACTGCGCAGCGGTATTTTCAATTGACATTATACATATATACATAATTACACTAACGTATTATATAGATAAATCGTTTTTACAAAGTTAAAATATGATCAATTAATTTTACATATAAATCAATTAAAGAACAATTCATAGAAAAAGAAACCGAATGATCATAAACTTTAAAAAAAATCTTCTTCTGTAGTCCATCTTCCAAAAGCGGAAGTTTGGTGACCCATCATTTGACGTTGGCAACAATGCCTCATGATCTCACGATTTCTGCCGATCGAATGGCCTCCCCCAGTGGATAGCCAGTGATAGCTTTGATCTGGTCTATCCAACGCATTGGTGTTCTTCCGCGGCTTCTTTTTCCTTCTATTTTCCTTCGATCACTAACTTCTCCAGGCTCGATTCATCCCTTCTTATAATGTGGCCAAAGAATCTTAGGATCCTCTGCTTACATACCACTGCCAGTCTTGTTTCTATATTTAGCATGGCTAAATATAGTCATATTTTAAAAAAATATGACGTGTTAAAAGTTTCTGATATTAACAAGTTAACCAGTAACTGAAAATAACGAAATTAAATATTATGTACATAATGAAGAGTTATTATTATTAAATCATATCATCCGTTATCTATGTTACCCAATATACGAAGCGCATTGTATAAAATATCCGGACAATGTATAAAATGCCCAAATTGTATACTTTGCCCGTAACATATTTATATATATATATACACACACACACACATAGACTTTATACTTTATCACGATAACCAAATCCATGGGTCTGGAGATTAACCAAGACAAAACCAAATAGGATCAATGTAGGATGTGCACCAGGATCAAGACTATAGGAGAGTGAAGATAGAGAAAGGAGGCAAGAAATAAAAGTAGTGAAGGCCCTTAATGGGTTATAAAAACTAAAAGAAGTATTACATATAATATATAATAATAATAAATTACAAAGATAAAAATAATATAATTTTTTTTTTTTATTAAAATATAATTACAATCTATACAACAATTTGGTACAATAAGTAATTTTGATAAAGACGGTATTTACATAACGAGAATGACAGATGGGGGAGGGCACTCAGTAGTAATTTAAATTAAAAGGTCTCTAGGCCAGGAGCGTTTAAGACGTCTCGGAGGGTTATCAGGGATTGTTAGAGAAGATAGACGTTTTATTAAAGGATTGTAGTGTTGGATTAACTTGGAGTGAAAGGAGACATAGTGGGACTTTGCTAAATCTGGACTGTAGTATCTTATTAAAAAAAGGAGAGCCAAAAGGTATGATAGAAAAAACTGAGTAAAAATGTGGAGCAAGATCAAGATTTCATTTTCATGCAATAAAATAGAAAATTAGTTATTTTATCAAAAGTAAATGTTTGCATGACGACATTTAATATTATATAATTTATTTTTATTTTTATTGTTAACTTTATAACAATAAAATTACTGAAAAAATCCAACCAATTTATCTTAAATACCATGAGTATCTATCCAGTTTCTTATTTTAAATAAATGCAGTATACAACACTAAAGATGGATTTACTATGTTAGCAAAAATATTTTTTGTAACATAACTAAAATTGAGTCTGAAGAGTAAATTTGTTCTACACGATAATTTTAAATTATTAGCTGAGACTAACACTTTCTAAATACTGTTAATCAGCTATTTCCTATCTTTTTATATGTCTGTACCATTTACTTATTTAGATATTTTTCACTTGATACAAAATTTTTGTCTTATATTATTAAACTGTTTTAAAAAATTATTATGTGGAGTAAAATTACAATCATACAGAATAAATTTAGTGTAATTTTAATCTTTTAATGCTTAATAATAATTTTCTGTTAAGTACAAAATATAATTAATATTTTAAGTATTATTATAATATGATTTTGAACACTTATGGTTATGCAATATGATAGTGTATATCATTTCAAAAATTTGCGGCACAATGGTATACAATTAGGCTAATAGTGCTGTTAAAAAAAATTAGTTTAATTGTTACACCTGCATAATATATCTTAATTTATTTCTATATAAAATAGAAAAATTCAATTATGTTAATTGTTAGGTAATGGAACCCATAAACAATTTTGTAAGGTAGGTAGTAATTTTTCAATATATTTGTATTTTAGAATTTAATTATTAACTATAAAGTATAAATAATAGAACTATGAATACTGAATAATACAAATAATATATTAAAAACAAATTTAGATAAGATTATTTTTAGAAATTTTAATCAATAAATGTAATACTAAGACTCCAAAAATTTAACATATTCAACTCTATAGGTATAATGGGTATAAAGTGATCATCACAATGTAACTTTGGCAGTGTATATATATTATTAAAAACAATAAAAAAAATAAATCAAAAAATAAAATAAATAGTAAGGATAAATTTTTTATTCAAATGATTACAATTCTAAAATCAAATTCTCCTTCAATTTCTTTTTTGATCTGTCTTTCGATCTGATTATAAAATGTTTACCATAAAGTTGAATGAAATATCCTTCTAGATTTAATTCGAATACACAATGTTCCTTGGGAATAGCTGTAAAAACAGAGTTATAAAATACAGATATCTTTAAAATATGTCTAATAACTAACTTTTCAATTTGTTATCAACTCCTATGATTTGAAAAGTATTTTTTGTTTCGAGAATTATAACACCAGCTACCATGATGTATGAACAACACTTGGAACTGATTACTTTAATGTGAGCACCATGAAAATCACACTTGTACAACGATGTCAATAATGCCTCCCAATGTTTACATCCTGGAGTACCATCCCACCTTTAAAATCATGGTTAAAATAATTAATAAGACATTTAAAGTACTTAACACACTAATTTTATTTTACCCTCTCTTACGAAGATCATCCAAATTAATAATTTTTTTTATATATGATATCCAGAGTTCATTTAATTTCATAGCATCTAAGTAAGATAAAACATTTTTTGGAGGACGACTTAATCCTAGTATTCGTTTTAATTGATTATTTTGTTTACAGTTATCTAAAGATTTTGATTTTTTTTTATGTGTATAGTTGCCAAGCCAATAAATCTGAAAAATATAATTAGATTAAGGTTCACAATATGTTTGAGTTCTGTTATTAAAATTCACTTACTCTTTTTAACCCGGAATCTATTTCTTTATTTGTCACTTTCAATGGCAATAACTGCCGTGCTAACTCAGTCACAGTCAATGGATTTTCTACTTTTGCGACAGCAGAAGATTCAAAAGCCGCTTGTGACAGTGGAGTATATAAAATGTTAGCTAAGAATGTACAGAATATTGAATGACATAAGATAACATGAATTAACATAATGATGAAAATAAATCATTACAATTTTAAATAAACTTACACATTATCTATTGATCGGAGGAATAAGTAGAATATCTGAAATAATTGAACAAATAACATACATAACTGTTTTGCATTAATAAATTATTTAAAGAATAATTAAATGATAAGTCTTAACTATAGTATTTTTTAAAATTGTTTCATGCAAATGTATTTATAACTCATTTTTGGAGTAAGTTTAACAAACAAGTAGTTTTGGAAACAAAATTGATCATTCCACTCATTTAATATTTTACGTGTTAAAACGAAACAGTTTTGATAATTATAAATGTTAAGGAACATTGGCACGCATCAAGATTGACTTAAGTTTACTTGACTTTATGATGAATAAATAAACACTAATGGTACTATAGTATACTTAAAAATTATCACTCGTTCGATACTTTTTGTGAGCACAATATTAGATGTGATAATTACTTATATAGTTAAGCAAGAACGAAGTCACGACAAAAGTATACTATAGTAATATCGAAGTTCTGCTTAGTACGGGAGTGACGAGCGTATGACCAAATTGAAAAACATTAATTTGATTGATTTGCAAGCATTTCCCGCTATTTTGATAGCAAACAACGTTCTTCGCCGCTCACCGAAAACGTAGACCGGCAATGCGTTAACTGCTAACTTACCAAGTCCAACTCAATACCTTGCGCGGTCCAACTTCATGTTATCATTATAACTTTTATTGTCGTGCTACATACAGATAAGAACGCAACGGGGCCGCATGAGAACTACATCACGACGGAAGACCGCGGCCGCGGGAGAAAAAACATCGACGTTACGGTTTCGAAAACGCGGCCGGCGGCGTGATAACGCGCACCAGTGATATAAGCACGTGCATTTCACTGCGCTTTGGTCGCGGGCGAGCCCACGGGACGCCGGTCGGGTAGGGAACCATGCGCACCCGAGTGGGCCACCGAAGGTCTTTTACCCGACCAGCCGCGATGGACTCGCCCGCAACCATGACCTGCCCCAACGCGCCGGCCAGTGCGCAGGCCGAGCCAAGGGGGCCCCCGTACGCGCGCCGCGACCGACATTTTGGGCACTCGCTGTCCACCCGGTGTGCATTTTGAGTCGAACCGTTCCGGACGCATCACTTGCCCGGATTCGTACCAGGGTCCCAGGACGAGCAAACTCGAACGATTCGCGCGACCGCCGTCGGGCCGACCGCGTCGTGGTCGCCGACCGGTCGGTACAACTCGTACGTACCCATACGCCCGTCATCGTCGTTGCCACCACCGCTGCTCGCCCGACTAACGTTGCCGTTGCCGTAAAGAGTTCAGACAATTTCTTCCCGGTACATCTTTTCCCGCCGCGTCACGGATCCCGCGGGGTCTCGAAATATTTCGTTCTTTGTCGGGTAAAGTCCAGTGTTTGCGAGGGGGGATGGAGGGGGGATGGACTTACAGAGTAAGAGAACATTACCGTGTCGGCGGACAACCACTATAGCTCCGAGGGATCCGAGTTCCGCCAAACACTGGTATGCTGCTGCGTTCAACGGTAAATTCCACATCACAACGCGCACTTAACGTCAACCACCGGAACATTCCGGTTATCGTGCTGCCGCACTGTGCATTATATTCGCTCGTTCAACAGTAGCGGTTTTAGTCGAACGTCCGTTTTGGAATGTTTTAGAATTTTGTTTTCCCAACGTTTCTCATTACTCAGTACCCGTGTCGCTATTATTCGTAACCGCGGAACGCTGTACACCGGCATCAGACGTACACGATGACACGTCCGATCAATTTGCTGTGTCAATTAAAAATCGTTGTACGATGACCGATGTGAGTACATTAACAATTGCGTGTGATGGAGCCGCTATTGTTATCGTATTACGTTTTTACTGCATGTTTTATTCTGTGCTACCATCGCACATTGTTCCCGTGCGGAAAATAAAGTAGTTTTCAACTGAGTACATAAATCAAGCGAATATATTGCATTAGTAGTAATGACGATATAATTTTCCGTTGCTCTGTGCATTATTTTATTTACCAACAAATTTCAACACTAAATTCGAATGTACAAGCGAAATAGTAGAATGAAGTCGTATGTTGCACAGAAGCAAATTCGTAACTTGTAACTCGCTTCCTGCTGTTCATTTATTTTACACTGATATTATACAGTGCCGTGCTTAAATTTCAAATGTATTTATTTCACCAAACATTAATATTGGTAATAATTAATTTTAAAGTACTTAATCGACAATACATTTTATAAATAAACCTGGCAAACTTTATGATATTAAACTTAAATCGTATAAAAACACTGAGCAATAATTTTTTTCTATATTCGTTAAAATGTTTGGGAGTTTTGAACACCTTTTTCCTGTATGCCCCTGAATATATATATATATATATATATATATATATATATATATATATATATATATATATATATATATATATAACTAGTTTAGAGTATAATTATGTATGTTATACAATTAATATTATTATAATAGTAAAAAAAAAAAAATTAAACTCAAATGTAACTAATCTATTCAGATGAATAATTAAATTATGAATCTTAAATCATTTATTAGACACGCGTTGAAGTCTGCTTAGGAAAATTGTTTTTCATTTTCAGTTTTATGAATTATTATCTATATACTACAAGTACAGAGTTAGAGTCGGGCATTAACATTGGTTGAATAAAATTTATGAAGTTATATTGAGTTTGTAAAATTCGTGCTAATATTATTTATTTTGAGACAAGATATCATAACTTTACTGTGGTATAATTTTCCAATAGAGGAATATAGGAATATTTTTTAACTTTTAACTCACTCGAGTCGACGTTGTTTGAGTGTTTGTCACACCCCGATTTTGCGTGTCTTTTTAAACAACCACATAGGCCAACGGATAGATAACGAGTCTTAAGTATACAGCTTATTAGCATTTTGAATCGTGATACTATTCGTTGGGTGCGATTGCGTAAATTACGTATGTCTGGAAAAAAAATATCGTGGTCTGATCTGAAGTATAATATCAACACAAAATTATTTTAACATTTTATAAAAAAAAGTATAATCGTCATTAAATTCTGTTGATTAATTTACTATGAAAAAATGATGCGTAGATACACAATTATATTGGCACGCGTCATTGTAATAGGTTGTTTGCAGTCAGAAAACCTACTGGCTACTGTGAAGGTTATTATTTTCACGAAGGAAATAGTTCTACTGTCTATTCCCCTACTATACGATGTATAACTATAGTTATTGAATAAAAATTGAATTGTAATTATTATTTTATCTTTTTAATTGTTATCCGTTAATTAAAAAATATATATACAAGAACAAATAATAAATAACAATATTTATATTGTCTTTAAGAAATTTATATTTCGATGTATAATAACACGTAAATAATATTGGGTGTACAGCAACAAAAAAATTATATTTATTTTGTTATTTGTTTATCTATACCATAACTTGAAGACGTCTTATTTATTTCAGAGATGCTCACTAATTTGGATAAGGCCACATGAACTGAAAATAAAAAATATTTTTACTTTACGTAATTGAAACTATTTTTATGATGTATTTATGTATTATATGTATGAATATTAGACTTACGTAAACCAATCGGTATTATCATTAATATAATATGAAACAAATTCCCCGAAATTAATATTTTGAATACATAATAGAAAAACGGTATTAAAACGATCAATGACCAAAATATCATGTTAATAACACAGCCGTATCTATATGGCGGCACAAATTTATTGTGTGGTGTTACGCCACTCTCCTTAAACCAATCTCCTGTGTTGATAAAGCTGACCATCATTTTATCCTATTTAAAAACATTTAAAATGCAATAATTATTTAAATACAACTGTAGCCTATAATTAAACACCTTATCAAATATTATATAAGTATGAAAAATAATAATTGTTTTCAATAATCACATTTTATAATTTAGCTATCGCAATAATAAACTGTACTGAATACTGATTAAATTGATCGATATAGTTTCAAAACTTATCAATTATGCAAATCAAAATTATTGAGTAGATTTGAAATTATATTAAATTAAAAACTTTAAGAATTGATATTGTAAATCACAAGTTATTATTGTTTTCATAATTATAAATTCGTTAACTGAACATGGTCATATATATGTAATGAATCAATCATTTAGTTTTCTGATAGTGTTCTCCAATTTAAAAAACAAAAGTAGATGAATGAGAATTCATTTACTTTGTGAATTGTAACAATTTTATTTCTACTGGTTTTTAGAAATTGTGAATGATAATAATTTTTTATTTTATTTTAGTATCAAACGTTAAGTATATAATTTTTATAATATTCTTTTAAATAATCTGAAAATAATATCAACGTATATTATTATGAGTCCATAATTATACTAAATACAATCTACAAACTTAATATTATTGTCATACTTTTCAATTGTCATTTTAAAATATTTATTTCTTTTTATTGCAAGCTTTAGAATTATTATTTTATAACAAGTTGATTGAATCTAAACATTATTTTCTTAATTAGCATTTGATATAATATTAAATTATTTAATTAGTATTGGTAGACGGCAGTAAACAAATATTTTACATAAATTGTTTTTAATTACTATTTCCTTATTTCTATAAATTGCACATTATAGAAAATATAATAAACATTTATAATCATGGGTTTTTTATCCTTTTTTATCCATATTAATATTCGTTTTAATTGAAATTAAGCACCAATAATTTATATAAATAAGTTAATTTGCGATTCATGAAATCCTGGAAATTATTTTAAACAAATCCAGTAAATATTTCATTAAGTTATTACTTTTTTCTCGTACATGTTGTACATCCATTTATCACACTCTTTATCGTTCTCTGGAACCTGTTCGATAGGTATTCTTTCCATATATATGTGTGCTTCTAATCGCCGACCATTTAACAATGCTTTTAATGACGGTTTTTCATCTCTGGGTACAGGTATTAAAATTTATCACTATTAAATCTTTACCAGCGTTATGTGAACTTATGACATCGTGCAAAACTAATACAATTATTGTTTACAAATTTTATCATGTACTCTTATAGTATTGAAATGTAAACGTACCCTTTAAACACAATCTGAACATTATAGACGGCCGGTAAATTGTGTCTGAAGTGTGGCAGTCCGATAGTAAAACCCTTAGTCCTCGGTAGTAAATGTTCTTTTAATTCTGGTAATCCTTTTGTTTGAGCAAATTTTATGCTGGCCTCATGCTTCTCTTTCGTAAATCGAGTACCTTCCGCATATAGTAGCATCTGTACAAACATTTTGAAATGTAGTTTTTAAGCTTATCATTTTTCATAAAACCAGCATTATATAGTTAATTTAACAAAATATGAATATTAATGTACCGAAACAGGACTTGTATATTCGAATAATAGCTTGAGTTTATTTTCAATAGTATACTTGTCTTTTGCCAAGTCCCTCTGAAGGAATAAAAATTCAGAGAACCACCAACACCAACCCATTACAGGCATGTACTTAAGGCTCTCTTTTGAAAAAGCTTTACAATTCTAACATAAAAAAAATATTTTCATATTTGAATCAAAGTCATGTATTTATACTATTACTTTGACAATTAGTAATGTATAGTCAAGTAAACTTACTCCGAGAGTTCCAATTCTATCAGTAACGGCCCATGCAGTTAGCCAGTCAATTTCGTATTTGTGGTTAATAATCAATATCGCATGTTCTTTTCCAAAATATTTGTAATCTTCTTTATCTACATAGTAGTAATACTGCACTCCAGCCCACCAGTCAGACAGAAATACAAATTCTAAAGATTTTTTTTACATTAATTATAATTTATCATCTTACATACACACATGATAAAAAGCAATTGAAATAGTATTAATAAAATATTATTAAATTAATGTTACACAACATATTCATTTTAAATAGAATAAGACGACTATTAAATAATGATCTCTACTAAACATTTTATAATAAGAAATGTGAACATTCAACACATTCATCAGTCAAACAAATGTTTGGAATTCATGCTGATATAATATAATATTTAACTATATAAAATATTTCTTACAATGGTACGATGAAACTTTCTAAGGACCTTTACAAGCAGGGGCGGATTTATCTTTTTTACGGCTATAGGCACCAAACATTTGCCGCTCCTAAAATAGATGAACAAGTTACGCCTCCAAAATACTTACTCTAAATATAGACAAAATTATGGGATAACCATTTAAATTTAATGAATTTTCCAATTTTTGATGCGTTTGATGTTTTTTAATAAAACACTTCAGAATTTGCCGCCCTAGGCAGCTGCCTATAGTGCCTAATGGGAAATCCGCCTCTGTTTACAAGTAAACAAATTTAAAAATAAATTACTCCAGATAGAACATAATACGAACGCAATCGTTGTAGGATTTGTAGTTTTGAAGTCCTTATTAAGATGTAAAAATTAGAAAATAACATGTAATGCACATAAACACACAAGCAAAATTATATATTTATAATATAATTATTATTAAGTTTATAAATAAATGTTAACGTGTAAATTATACCTGAGTAAATTATATAAGAAAATAAATAGTTGATTTTTCTGAAAAGTTCCTTGTTTTGTGGCCACAATATAACGAAAAATAATAATTGGAATACGTTAGTAATTAGTCCACTCACGAAGAACACCAATGTAAATAATATGTGAAATACAGGATACAACTTTTTAAATGCCATATTCGTTGATATATTATTGTTTTAAAGTGATAATAAAGAGAACATACAAAAAAAAAAAACCTTCAGAAACTAAATTAACATCTAGTATATTAAAAATAAAAGTGTTTATGTTAATAGTATCTACGAAATTCTATTGAATATCGGTAAACACCTCAAACGACGTCTACTGTATTCTACTACTGTGCGGGTATTAAAGAACTTATCAAATTTATAGATTTACCTAAATTAATCATACAAAATTCAAGGTCATACGAGGTTATTTATTTAATTTCATGATGATTGATGATTATTATAAATAATATGCACTTTGTACTCTATTAAATGGATTTTGACTTTGTTTATTCGTAGTCATTTTTTACGTTTTAATCATATTCGTTTTTAGATAATCTTCGTGAACTAGGTTTTGTATAAACTATTTCAAAATGCATTAATTGATACTGAAATAGTTAAATGAAGATAAATATAAGTGCAAATAAAACCAAATTTTAACAAAACGTATTTAAAAAAAATCACAAATTATATTAAATGCATATACGCTTTTCCCGTTTTCAATAAAATAGAATCGGTTATTTTATTTTAACTCAGAATAATAATCTTATAGATAATTTTAATAAAATGCTTAACTGCTATTAACTTAATAATAATATTTTTGTCTATAAAAAACCGGCTTATAATTTAAATTATTTATTCAGATTTGTAATTTTCAAACTGTCCCTACTATTATTTTTTATATATCATTCATATTTACAATACAAACTGTCATCATGTTATATCAATTTTATATTTTGTATAAGTTATATAGGCTACTTGAAATAACTTAAATACAGGTACGTACACAGTAGTGCTCTTGATTTGGGCGCTCACGAATTGCCTCCCATCTGACCCTCGATTTGCCTCCCGTGATTTTTTTTTTAAAAAGGTTACTCGAATTGCCTCCCGAAAAAAAAGTAGTCGAAAAAGTAGTGACCCTCTTATACTGGAATCGCCTACGATAGCTATAATTAATCGATTATACATAAATAATGTAAATATTAAATAATACATAAAATAAATATTTTAGTAAATAGACTGTCAGGTGTAATAATAATTAATAATAATACAAATACATCAAATAATAATAAAATGTATGATAGAATAATGAATGCAATAAACATTTAAGTTTGTTATATTATATTATCATATCGTATTAGCTTCGTGGCTTAAATTTATTTGACAATGCTTTTAATACTGCAATTTTGAAATTTCATTCATGTTTAATTTATCAATTAAATTATTAATAAAAATTTTTTTATTTTTTGTGGCTGTCCTAATAATTTTGGTTTCCATTTTTGATGAATTAATTAATATTACCGTATCTAACTGCATTGCTTTTAATACATCCAAAAATTTATAAATATGAGGGTGAGTAGAAAAAAAATTAGAATTGTATTTAGTATGAAATGATTCACAGGCGTTGGTAGACCTTTGCGCACTCGATGTCATTTCAGCCCATATTTTCGGTGGAAAAGACGAATCTTCATCTATATAATTGTCAACCAAATAATCGAAAAATTACGTTATTTTGTCATTCTCAGGTTTTAGTTCACCAAGATCTATAGCAAAAACGTCGCCTACCTGAAAATAAATAATTGTTTAATTAAAAATTATAATAATTTTATAATAAATTATTGTAATCAAAATTTTACTTCTTCTGGATGCAGAAATGGAAGGTCAAATATGTATGTGAGATATTTTCCAATCTCGTCGTTTTTTGAATATTCTGTAGCTAAGCCAATTTTTTGTATTTTACGCCACCAAGATTGACATAAATGAAATATAAAACCCTTAATTTCAATTTGTGGCCAAACTTCAAGTAATGCATTATGAATGGATTTTTCAAAATCAACGAAACACATTTTTGGTTCAAATATTTCCACGGACTTCAAACATTGTTTACGTAATTCGACAAAAACTCTTTCATATGATACTTGACTTTTATCTCTTAGTAAAAAATATGCTAAGGGTATATAATAATTATTTTTAAAACCATGTATTGTAAACAATTGGCAAAAATATTGAACACAATAATCAAAAGTACCATCCACGTATATTGTAGTTAGCGAACTTAAGAATTTGATACTTTCATCACACGAAAACATTACAAAACCATTTAATGGGTCATTTACCATTAAAAAGTTCTCACCTTTAAATGTCTTAATCTCAATGGATGATAAAATATTATGGATTTCATTCGCATCTTGTGGCAATTTTGGATATATAGAATTCCTAGCATGATTCATATTATTTTTTATGTAAGTTACGTCTGAGCTTGTTAATGTACTTACATTACACTTTTTTATTTCGTCATGAAATAATTTTGCAGGTCGTCCAGAGAGCTGTTCTAAAGCTTTTCGTTTTAAATTGTTGCTGAGTATTTGTCTATTAATTTTTTGCTCCGAGTCTTTCGCACAATTGTGAATAAGTTTACTATTTTCGAACTGAATTTCATTACACATATTAGTTTTTAAATAAGCAGAACATATTTTTTTGTACATGTCCATCGCTTAACGTCATTGGCTCCAAACTTGGAATCCAAACTTAAAACCATCACAAATTAAAATTGTTTTGCCTTTTTCACTAATAACACTAATAACGTCCATTTTTATAACACTGCGTGTAATTGTTATTTACGAAACTGACTGTGTTGAACGGTGATGACAGAATAATTCTTAACTGATAATCAGTGATCGACAAGAATGTTTTATTTGACAAATTAATCTGCCTGGGAAATACTGTATGTCTTAAAATAATATTTTTGAACATTATGGAAATCGATATAATCGATATCATCGATAGTAAAAACTATCGATAATCTAAGTATACTATGGGAGGCAATTCGAGTAGACTGTTTGGGTATACTTGAACTGCCTCTGAAAACACCCGGAGGCAATTCTAGTGAAAAAAGGTTACCTACCTAAATTTGGGAGGCGATTTGAGTGTCACCCTTGATTTGATGTGGGTAATACCCGGGTACCCAGAAACCCGGGTACCCAGAAACCCGGGTACCCGTTTATCCGGGAATACCCGATTTTGTGGGTAGTCAATGTTTTCGGGTAGTGGGTACCCATTACCCAAAATTTTCGGGTACCCGATGGTTTTTGATTTACGTAAACGGTTTAGCTAAGTCTTAACTCCTAAGAGGTAATCAGTATTAAATTATACATTACACAATTATTCGAATAAAAAATATCTAAGAAAATATAAAAATATAATCTAAGATGTACATATCTTAACATACCTAAGATTATTAAGCTATGGTTATCGAACAGAAACAGATAAGATAAACTAAAGTCTAGTTATTAATACTTTCATATTTTTATATAAACTTTTACTATTATCAAATTATAAATACATATTGGAATTGTTATCAAAATTTACGGACTATGTACAAATATGTAAAATCTGTATTATGTGTACAAATATGTATTTCTTAATTTATTATAAATCATGTGAAACGAATTTATCATTTACAATAGTTAATTAATTTATCATGTTTTAAAAAAATATGTATTTACATACAAATCCCAGCTCTAGTAATGAGTATACAAATCATAACAGGTATCCGATCCATAACGGGTACCCGAAATTTTGTAAATCGGGTAATACCCGTAAAATCCGGTTACCCGGGTACCCGGGTATCAAGAGCACTAGTACACAGTCCTACTAATTCGGTATAAGATATTCATAGACTGTTGTTTAACAAGGTTTTTTTTTAAATATTTTATATTATTAGTGTTGTTCAGGGACTGACAGGGCGGATAAGTACCCATCCAGCCCTATAGAAATTTTACGTTTGGGCCTCAAGCTATATTTGTTATTTTTTATAATTTTTCAATTTATTCCACACCGTAATCATTACCGGGAAAACGAAGAATATAAAATTACAATACTATTTTCAAAAATAAAACAACTGGAACAATTCAACTGCAGCCGCGAAGACTATGAAAATTATTATTAGATTAATTTTTGGAATTTATAATTAGTTTTAAAATGTTATTGTAATATTGAAGTAATTTGTTTTATGTTAAATTTAGTTGAATATAAACCCATGGATTTTTTTCATTTTTATATAAGTTCCAATATAAGTTTTATATAAGTTGTTATTTTATTTAAAATGAAAATTGTTATATGAGTCGCTTGATTGACAGTTTTAAAACTGGGTATGTCCCGTTCCCGCTAAAAATCCAGTTCCTTGATTTACGCATAGTCCTTTTCTTTATCATTATAAATTTTAAAACAAGTAGATAATAATAATATATTAGTCAAATATAAGCACAATTATATTAGAGTTTTTAAAATATTACATAATTGAATTTTATAATATGTCCATTCTATTTAACTATTTCAAAGTATAAAACAAGTATATGTCAAAGATTGTCTCGACAGAGTTTTGAAAACAACCATATCGTGATTTTTAAGTATTTAAAAATGTCACAAAAAATATAAATTATAATACAAGTATATGTCAAGTTTTAAAAAATTACATTCATAAGTATAGGTCACGTTTTAAAAAAATCTTATAATTAAAAGAAATTATTTTGACAAAAGTGTACCTACTAATTTCATAGGAATTTTTTTTTTTTATAATTACGTCTTCTGTTGTTTTTAAACGGATTAGTACCTATTTTTTTGAATTTTTTCAATATTAATACTGTTAATTTTGATATAAGTATCTGTTTATATTGTATTTTTAAATAATTATGTAATTATTTGAATGTGTAAATATGTAAAAAATGATAGGTATGCCTTAGAAGGTTTTAAACAGATACTGAATTGATATATAAAAATTTAACATTTGTCAGTTAATTATTGTGTGTGACATAAATAAAGTATGATACAGTGTATGCTTCCTTCGTTATCGACGTTTATCAACAATTATCGAAAATTATCGGTGTATACATTATAATTATACTTTATATTTGTCTTTTATACATACCACAACATACATTCAATATTGCTTAAAAATTAAGACCAATGGTTTTTAAACTTTTTTTGGCGGAAACGGGAATCGTGCTTTTTTCATTTTTGACGGAAAAGGGCTATGGTGGAAATGGCCAACATTATTTTGACGGAAACGGGTAACTCCCTTAAAACTTATACCCACTTGGGCCTTTAGGGCCTCAGTCCGCCCCTGGTGTAGTTTAAAAACAGGAACTATTTTTAAAACAAATTTCATGTAATATTTTCATAGAATCCTCATATACTATTATTTTATTATTAAAAATTATATTGTATAGTATATATTTGAGTTTATGATAAGATATATATCTTTAAAATATAATATTTTTACAATATTTACAATAATTTAATTGTATAGTGTTGAAATAGGTGTACAGTCAATTGGTTTTATGAATTCAATCGTGGTAAAATTGATCGTTAAGAAAATTATTTGTTTTCAAAATATTATGTATGTTATATAGAAGTAATTTTTCTTAAAAGAATATATAATAATATATGTAAAAATAATTATGTTATAAAAATAATGTGTGAAAAACAGGGCGTTAAAACGTTTTCATAACGTTATCATAATGTTTAACTTCCTAAAAAATGATTAAAATAGATAATTGATAACGTTTTGGAAATCATGTCTTTATCTTAATAAAATTACAATTAATATTTTTTTAATAACAGTAGAATCGATCAATTCACTGGGAAAGTAATTTAAAAAATCATGAAGAACTAAACAACCGAAAATAATGATTTTAACATTCGAAAACTACGACAGAGAAATTTTCAAAATAAGTTAAACTATAGTAAACAAATTTTTAAAAAATAGCTCGATCTCAAAAAACTGCAGCCAAAGAAATTACCAACAAAAATATAGCTGATAAGTCGATAACGTTAAGTCAAATCGCGTCCGACGTTATAAAAAAAAAGTAAGATTTTTTCATACCGGGAAATAGTATCACTTATCAAACTCTTAAATCTCAGTAATTTAAAAATAATTCTATTTTTGAAGAATCATTAATTTCTATGTGTCAAACACAGCTTGTGCAGAATTTGATAAGTTACATCCGGGGGAGGGGGGGAGAAGAAAATAATAAGAAAGAGTTAAAGAAGAAAACTCCAAAGAAATCCAGAAAGAAAATTACCTAGTTGATACCTATAATGATTACCTATAATTATAACTATTATAACTATATTATAATGATTACCTACCTGATTACCTATAATGAAGGAAAATAAGACAACTATTAAGCTGGATGAAAATATGTTTAATGTATTAATGTGTAATAAATTATTTGATTAGTTTTTTATAAATCATTATTTTGTTATATTTCATTTAATTGTATTAAATTTGGTTAAGTGAAAATACATTAAACAATTTTAAAATAAAATATTACTAAAATATCATATAAATATGATAATATAATTTTGGTTTGACAAAGATTTGAAAATTGAATACTTAAAATATAAGTTTCTCATACAGTAGTTGCCTTTTATTAGACTCTCGATTTATTGACTGATTCGCCTACTGAACTTGAACAGGGTTTCGATTTACACATATACTAACACACATAAAAATAATCGTTTATTACATTTGCTACACCAATTAGTAACATAAATAGAACTAACATGGGATTTGACGCGATAGCAAGAGATAATTGAAATATATATAGCGATCCAAGCAATCGTTAGTGTTGAAAGTTAGTGCCAATGTAACTTTCGTTGCGTTCATCTCGTGCTGCGTAAATGTGTTTAATTTTTATCATTTTGTTAGCATATTTTTCTCATTATCGATTTTTATTATCAGTTAAGAAGTTCTATGTTACCATGAATAAGCACCGTGGTATGAGTGCGGGATAAAAATTTTAAATTTTTAAAAAGTATTACGAGTTTCTTCAAATGTGACAGTGGTAAGCAGCATGTAATTCAAACTTAAAAATTTCACTTTACTAAAAAAGTGTCATCGATGAAAACATTTCGTTCGCTAAGCCACACGGGGGTCAGGGAGAAGCAGTCCAGGAATTTTCACTACGTTGAATTCATTCAGAGTGACTCTTCAACCAGTATCTTCCGTTGTGTGCCTTTAATTTTGAAGAAATTGAGAATATTAATACTGATAACGGTGAAGACAAAAGGTACGGTTTCCCTTGTGCGAACGCGAACCGCGATCCAAGATCGCACGCTCTGATCGCGCGGCTGCTGATCCAATGTAAAATAAATAGCGTTGGTTTCCCCTGCGCGATCGCAGTCGGCGATCTAAATTCGATCGCAGCGCGAACGCGAACTGACTGCTTCAAGAGCAGTCAAATCGCGTTCGCGCCGCGATCGACTCGTTGTTTTGATAATAATTATTAATAATAATGCAATCATGCAATGTTCTCATTTACGTTTAAACACTCGTTGACGTCGGTCGTCGGTTCAAAAATTCAAACATGAGTTTTGCCAGGGTTAAGTTTAGTAAGGAGCAAGACGAGATATTAGTTGAATGTGTAGCTAAATATCCCCCAATTTATAATCCCGAAAATAGGGATTATAAAGATTTGAATATACGAGATGCAATTTGGAAGGATATAAGTGACAATGTTGGGTTTAATGTTAAATCGTTTCTTATTAGATTCAAAATAAAATCGAACTGATTACGGTTTAATCTAAAAAATTCCCTGAACTTAATTTCATTATTTTTTAGATGGCCGTTGATAAGTATTACATAATAACCTTCGGTACTTCTCTTTGTAAATAATGGATCATGCTGCTTTCTTTTTTCTTCCGACAAATACCAGTGCAAGATCTCATCATCTTCTTCTTCTAGTAAAAGAATTTTTTAAATTTCTTTATCGACTGTATCCATTATAATAATTTTTAAAAACGAACAGTACTCGTGTGCCGTGAACTTAACACTTTAAAATATCGAGTACGACTGACGGACTGTAAAATATAAATGATAAATCTTTTGGTCGCAACATAGAATCGTCTAGAGCAAACCAACATGACGCGAACGCGATATTAATTCGTAGTTTGCGTTCGCGTTCGCACTAGAGAAACCGTACTTAAAGACATACCGGATGAGAAATCACTATCAACAAAACAAATGCTAGAAGTACTTCAGGTTCTGCGCAGAGGAATTCAGCAAAAAAGCGTTTCTGAAGTATTTAAATAGCATAAAACCAATGTGGGTATGATTATATAAATTACTGAAGATGAGAAAATTCAATCAACTACGTAGTTTTTTACCAAAAATTAATAAGTTACGATAAACATGCAGTACATTATTTTCTATTTACATAATTGTATTATGTACATACATATTATAAATACATACATTTAATTATTTTTATGTTTACTCGTATATGTATTTATTTATATTTATTTCATATTCATATTTACTTGCAAAGACGAACCTAAGCTGAAATCTCAATAAATATTTAAAATTTATTTTAATTTTTGTATTATTTGTCTCAGATCCTTTCGCCTTATTGACTCATTTGATCAATTAAATGGTCTAGTCCAAAGAGAGTCTAACTAGCGGTGACCATTGTATTTGTAAATATTAGTGATTAATCAAAAACAATTTAACTTAATATTTATGGTCTATATAATTCTAATGATTACTCAATTATTTTTTATTTTCAAAACATTTTCTTTTTAAAATTTCTAAATTTTAAAGTTTAATCTTAAAGTAACATTTATAAATTATTAATTATATTTATGTTTCTATTTGTGAGAGTACATATTTTTTCTTAACATTAATTAAAGTGCTTGCAGATAAAGGCATTCTTACAACAATTAGATCACTTATTTTTGAAAAATTAAAACTAACTTTTCAATATCAGATTAAACGTTAATCGTCATACCTATAATTAATGATGTTCTCATACATTTTGACGAATGTTTACTATGTTGACGATCGTCTAAACTCACGGCTGTGAATATAAATCTGAATCAAACAGTGCATGGTGAACTTGACTGTCATTTTTAAACTTTTATCTGGTTGTTTAAGTGGTTGCAATAATATAGTTCCAAATAAATATTATATTTTACATTATATTTCTAACTACCTGTCAACTCATCCATCCCAACTCGCTCCGAGAGTAAATAACCTCTGAGAATTGAGAAATTTTGAGTTACAATAATGTTTAACGAATCACTATTATAATCGTGAAACCGAAATAGTCAAGTATAATAGTTGAAAACACAACAGAGAGTTATTATTATGGTAATTTATTATTACGTACGCGTGTGTCAATACAATACAGCCACCGTAATTATATATACTATGAAAAATAAAGCATTATTGCAGTTTCGTTAATAATAATTAGCCGCAAACATATATATTATTAACTGTACAAAAGATTTGTTTTAAAACATCTAAATCGCATGATGTGACATTAAATAAAATAAGCATAAATACAATAATTATGAATGAATATACAAATAAAAATATAAAAACACTCGTATGAGATGGGTGTGTTCGGTGAATCATTCTGTACGCTCACTCATACCTAATCGCGTGCGAGTATACATAATAATATCGTTAAAATAATATAAATAGTAAATGCGCGCGCGTAAACAATTACCGACCACATTAATAATAATAACAACAATAAATACGTGACATCGGAAACTATGTGTATAGTTAAAAAAATAAAAATAAATTTATAAAAACAGGCAATGATAAAGACAAAGGGGTTAAATCATTTAAACGTAATGTGCATTATTATCGTGCCTATTCGTATTACGAAATAGAACAAAAGTCGACCTTAGGACAAATATACATTGGATCAAATGACAGAGCGGTTGTCGTGGTGCAGTAGTGGTATATGCTCACTTGAGGCGCGTGCGCGCACACACAGCTTTAATCCCTCCTCCGACTGTTGATAACGTTGCTTCAAATTTCTGATTGCAAAAAAAAAATTAATCCGATTCCGACGTCCATCTCCATTCTTCGGCTACAACGGCCCGCGACCCGCTTCAGCAGTCTTCCATACGCACTCATCACGTCAGCAGCCACCGTCTGAACTCTCGAGACTCGTTAATTTGTGAGATTCTCACTGCCCGATAGTGAAATAATTACAGTACACGACAATGGTGGTGAAAGTTTACATTTCCGGCATATCGGGTAACAAGGAGGTAAGTTCTCGTCTCGTGCATGGTGATGTTGACGACGGCCGTGTCGTCGGTCATGGGCCTATTGCTGTGGGGACTCAGTAGTCCACTGGATGATTATAACTAATGGCGCCCGGTCGAATTTCGTTTTGTAGGTGAAAAAACGTCAACAGAGAGTAACCATGATATTGGATAGCAAGAGTATAGTCTATGATCTAGTGGATATCACAGAGCCAGGCAAAGAGGATGAAAAGATGTACATGCAAACCAACAGCAAGTCTAAGGATGGATCAAAAAACGCATTGCCACCTCAAATTTTTAATGACGACGTATACTGTGGGGTTGGTATCTGTTGGAATGTTGTCAATAGTGCCAAAAGAACTAGAGTGATTAATTGCCTAAAGCTATTAAAACATTGTATAGCAATTGAACAGTTTGACACAATGACAATTGGTGTTTGTTGTAGTTATTTAAATTATTGGTTTAATGTTTAACAATTTTCTTTGTTAGATACTATTTAATCAGTTTCAGAATTAGAAAGTCATTTTTACCATATTAGGATAATGTATTTTTCTTTTTTCTATATCTATCATGTCATGCTCTACATCCACAATTAAGTTTATTTAAATTTTATTTGGAGTATTTTATTTATTATTATATTCTAATAATTATTTTACACATGAATATTTTTTGATTATATCCAAAAAAAAATAGAAGTTTCCCTAATTTGTTTTGTGTGTTTTTGTAAATATATTATGACCATTATATAACTATAATAGTTAAATTCTTATACTAAATTTATAAGTAATAATTTAACTATTTATATTTATTGCTTAGTTTTGTTAAGTTTTAGAAGATTAACATCTTACCTTTTATTTTCTAAAAATGATTTGTTTCTAATTTTCCTAATATATTTTGACTATATTTAGTATATTTTTACCCAAAAATCAATAATGTATATAATCAGTTCACTTTCATAATATAAGCTTATAGCTGGCAACTCAATTGTTAACTCTTTTTACAGAAAAAACTTCTTTTTTTTTTAACTCTTTTTTTAATTTTTTACAGTTATACTGATATGTATCGCTTATAATATTTATAGAATATAATGTAAAATGTATCATTCATACTTCATTGCTTATTAAACTTATCATTTAATTACAATTATTCAGTTATTAAGTTACCAAAATATGATTTAACTTGCTGATTATTATATAGATTCCTATAAAATATCTTATACATTATACCTAAGTATAGACTAAAATATTTTAAACATATTATTATTAATACATATTTATTAAAAGAAATTGTGAATTCTTATTTTAATTGTTGGTCGATGTATAAACTAACAGTACAACTTTTCTAATTAATTGATTTTATCTAGAAATTTAAAATTATTTCTAATTTAAATTATTAATAATAAATAATATACAAAAATCCAATGATAATATTATGTAACAGGTTATTTTCAACTGAATTAGGGATATTTGTTGTTTTTAATTAAAATTTATTAATATATAAACCATGATAAATGGTAAACTTTTAATTAAGAATAAATAATATTCATATATTATTAATAGATTATATTAAAGTTCTATTAAGTATATTTTACATTGATTCATCTAGGTAATATGAAGTATCAAAAAAAAAAAATCTTTATTTTAATTGAAATCAATAATTTTTTATGATTGATTAGTAGAAATATAATAAATAATTTAAAGGGTAATAACAAGTTGATAATAATATATTTTCAATAATTATTATTATAGAGCTATTAAATTTATTTAAATCATAAAGATGTATTTTGCTGTGAGAAGATTGATAATAATTAAACTTATGGGAATTGTATTGTTAAATATAATTATTTATTACTGTATTACTAATAATAATTAATATTCATTTTTATGTAGATGCATAATGGATTATATTATATGCAATGTTTGAATATAAATTTAAGACCCAGGCACAAGAAAAAAAGTTTAAATCATTATTACTCAAAAGGTGCCCTTGTAATGTAAATGTAATTGTAATTATTTATTTATATGAGTTATATTGAGTTTTTATCTTGTGTTTTAATCAATAGTCTAGTCGCCAAGTTGATCCTTTTATATTAATCTTATAGAGTTAAATGTTTAATATACATTTCTTAATTAAGTATGTTACAAACTAAATATACCCTTTTATAAGAGCTTACATAATATGTGAATCTCCTTATTGGAGTTGACGTCTTATGAGTTAAGAAGAAAGGTATATTGTGTTAATTTATGTATAATGAATGGTCTAATTTTTTTTCATAGAACTGTTTTCTATCATAACGATTAAATACTCAATCAAATTTTTTATAAAATCTAACTTTTTGCATATTTTACAAAAATAACTACTTTTCCATATCATTTTTCTTCTAGAGCTTTAATATCAGCCAACTATACATGTATCATGTAGACTTTTTTCATGTTACATTATGTTATTAAGCAAAATATTTTTTGTATTGTTTTATTTTATAATTATATAAGTGTTGCTTCAATATTATTATTAATATAACCTAAATATTGTAATCTTATTTTTAAATTTTATTTGGTTTTTTTAACTAAAATTTTTAATACTTGTTTGAATTTCAATATAATTTAAAATTATTTTTATTATTTGCTGTAAACAAAATTATTAGAAAAATTGTTATGTAATGGTTTTCATCTATTTACAACAATTAATATATATATCTTCATTTTTAAAAATTTAATTTTTAGTTTCCAAAAATTATATAAAGAAATATTTTTGAAATATATACAATTCAGTAAATGCATAGTACATTCTTTATTTTATATGCAACAAAATAAAACTTTTTTACTTGTTGGCAGGTTTTTTTTTTTTTATCTTACATAAGTGTATTTATGAAATTAATTAATTATTTAATTTTTTTTAATTTATTTAATTTATTAATTCAATTAATATACTTACAGGACTATGATGATTTTGATACCGCAAATGAAATGGACGAATTAGATAAATTTTTTGATATTTCTACCAAAAGTCCACCTAAAGAATTGAATGGCTCAGCTAATGTGGTAAGTAATATAATAATATTGTTTGTTTTTTAAAAAAAAAATATTGTTTGGACTGAAAATTATGAATAATAAGTTAATAACATTTTTAGGAAGTAACAAAAGTTGAAAATATAAATGGAGACAATGATAAAATTGATGGGTAAATATTTTGAAATAATTTTATACTTTTATTTATTTAATTTTTTTTTTTTTTTTACTAAATATACTTAAAGCATAAAACATACATACTTTATATTTTCCAAATGCTATTATTTTTAAAGATAATTTAATTTAAAATACGAATATAGGTATATATATGGTTTATTCAATTTTGTTGAATATATTTTAAAATCACGTTTATTTTCGATTGATTTTAAAGAGGTAATTTAAATATTATTTAAATTATTATAATTTTGTACTATTTTTTTATTTATTAAAATTGAACTCTTAAATTGGTAAAATTCGTAGAGCTATAAATGAAAAAGATATTGAAGAACAAGAGCCTTTGACTTCTGATGAGGAAGATTGTGATAGTGAATCGCTTGACACAAAGGTGACAAGCAATTATTTTAAAATAAATAATTATTAAAAATTTATCATTTACTAAGATATTACTGGTTTAGTTTCTAACAAAAAGGTTTAATGTATTATAACAAATAACATTTATGTTTAAAATTGCATTCATGTTTATATAAAAATGTTGTGCTAATTGTTTGAAAATGTTTGCACTTATTTAAAAAAAAAAAACCAATCTTTAACACTTGTGTTCATTAATATGTAAAATAATTTGCCAAAATATTAATTATTATAATCTAACAATTTTCTTAACTTATTATAAAGAATTTAAAAAAAAGTTCTAGTAGTTTATGGAGTGTTAAGCATTCTATATTTATATTATTTAAATTTGTGTTTTATTATAACTTTATTTGATAATCTATAGTACTTTAATGTTTGAGAGTTTTAGAATTATTATAACTGCATGGTTATTTTATAATTTTAATGGTAAGCACAAAATAAGCTTCAATATTTTGTATTGATTTCAGAACAATTTAAAAGATATAACAGACAGTCCAAATTCCATTCCTCTTCCAGATGACACAAATGTATTATTGGATATCCCAGAAACTAAACAAGAATTGCTATCAGAAACTGAAGAGGAAATCGAAGAGTGAGATGTTTTGCCTACTCAAAATTATTATTAAAAAGAAAAATGTACAAAATTACTTTAATTTTTGTTGCGCTGCCTTTTTTATCTAACAAATTTTTGTTTTATTTATTTTTTCCTTAACAAAAGTTACTATGTTCTCTAGTTTAAAATCCCAAGTAAAAATGTATTATTATTTTTTCCTTTTAATATTCAGTTATAACAAGCTAATAGTTATGTCTCATATATTTCTTTGTGACTGAGATTTATCTAGATGTAATTATTATTATTGAATTGCTGTAAGAATAGAACAATATTTAAATTTAATTGATAGCCTACTAATTTATACATTTTATGCTTTATTATTACATTTTATTATAATTATTACTATAGTTAATAATTTATATTTATTTATTTAATATTTATATAAATACATTTTAAGAAATGTTTTTTTTACAAATCATGATTTATTCAATGTTTCAAATTATACAACTATGTTATACCAATCAAGGCAATAATAATTTGTTCTTGGCTCATAATTAATCATAATATTATTTAAATGCCTCATTTAATTGTTAATTAATTATTTATTTCTATATCAAATTGTATATAATACTTTATTTAATTTATTTATTGAGGCAAGGAATGATTTTTTTTTTAAAAAAAGAAAGAACCAGCATTTGACTATATTATTATAATATCTATAAGAAGTTATAATTTAATGAAAATAAATTATTTTTATTATTATTTATATAATTTTTTTATAACATAAAATTGTTTTAACAAAAAAATTTGCATTGTGATTATTTTTTTGTGTAACAACAAAAAGATTAGCATTATGTTTATCTTTTTTTTCAAGTATTAAAAGCTTTGCTAATTTTATTGTTTAGTATCAGCGCTTTTAAGGCAGTAGTAAAATTTAAAACAATTGTATTAGCTGGTGTTAATTTTGGAACAGTTTGAGCCAAGTTGATATATAATTATGTTTTGTTTAATATATATTTAGAAAATGTTTCAATTAGAAAACTATTTATATTCTCACCATTCACTATTAATATTCCTAATATTTATTAGTGTTATGCATTAGCTATTTATTAAAATTATAGTTTAAAGAAAAATGTATAATCAAAGCATACAAACAGCTTAAAATATTAATTAATATAAATGTCTGTAGTCCATATTTATGTTATTTTATATTTAATAACTAAACCCTGTTATGTGTAAGGCAACCTACAAATTTTTTTTTAAAAATTGTATGATTTGATGAAACAATCTATGTTAAATCTACACTGATATAGAAACATTAAGGTTTAATACCTCAAAATCACTAGATAAAACAAAATATCAAATTATATAAAAAAAAAAAAAAACAATATCCACAAATGGCAAGACCCTGTTCTTAACAGGAAAAATGAAACTATTTGAAACCGCTTCTAAGTAAGGTATACTTTCACAACATAATATCACCTCATGGCCAGAAACGACCTCATTATAAGTGAATCATACATAGTGGATTATACAGTTAGACATACAAACTAAATAATTCACGAAACAAATGCCACATACCCTATCTACTAGAAATCCTATGATCCATTAATTATCCAAATAATTTATTGGATCTAACCTAACTATATAACCTAATATAAACATAAAATTAACTTAACTGTAATCCATATGTAAATAAAATGTTAATTAATTACCAATGGCCTTTGTAAAAAATATAATTATGATCAATAACAATAGTTATAATAAAAATAATATATAAAAAATCATATTATGATTAACACAACTTTAACGCAAAAACAATTAATTAAAAACCGTAAAATAATGATCCGTATATTAACTTGTAATACTTAAAAGAGCATATCTATACTGATTTGTACTGGGGTTTCGAACAAGCACATAAGGTAAGTTTGATTTGCACTTTGACCAAAGGTTAAATAATTCCAACAGTGCCGAGCCAGGCATATAACCAATGCCAACACTTTTACATTTAGAAAAACTGAAATGACTTTGGTAGGAAAACCCTAAAATGACACGACTGCAACTGTTTTTCAATGATAACTGTTCTTCAGGAATCCATAATTTTTTCATCTGGTTTAAATATTCTTTGACTATTTGTGATGTTGGAGATATTTTGTTTTTAACTCGTCTACAGAGTGTGTTTCTCTTTTTTTTCTCATTAATCCTTTTACGTCTCAGAGATCTCAAGAGTTTTTTGTGTTCTAAACGATAGACTTTGCGTTTGAAATCATTCAAATCTTTATGTATTTTTTCAAGAGGACCCAAGTAAGATTCAGTTTCCAATTTATTTAAATCATCGGGAGTTGGTAAACACACATGTGAATTGGATTTCAAAATACCTTTATGTGAAATTGTAAGCGATATGGGAATTAAACAATGTTCAAAGTCAGAAAATTCAGTCTTTAACTTGTCAACATTAATTTTTTCTTTAAGTATTGATGTTAAATTTTGTAGATAGGACAGTACTTTAATATTTCGTAGTACAATAACCTTCTTATAGTTTGACATCCATTCATTGCTGAGAATATCCCAAGGACAATGAAATGGAGTTTGAAAACCTAGTTTAATGTAGTTTGTCCGCATTTGTGAAGGAAGTTTAAAGTGTTTTTGCATTGCTTCTTCTTTTTCTTGCACTGCTCTTATTTTTCCTGCATCAGTATCAGGCCCATCTGATTGTGGCAAGCATCGTTCTATAACCAAGGTTGTAGTATCTCGTAATCCTCCAGGTTGACATCCATTCATAATTAGGCCCAACCAAAATGGCATTGCCCATTTTGCGGGCAACACTATATCCCAACCACTTCCATATCCTTTAACAAACATTGTTGATTTAATAATTTTATATAAGTAAAAGAAATGTTTTAAAATACCAGTTCGGTAAATTGGTTGGCACTGTCCAGGTCGTTGAATTAAAAGTATAGGAATAACAGACATTGAATGTTCATCCAATGCAATTTTATCATTTCCAGAAATAACATATTTACTACGTAATGTGTTAATTTTACAATTTGACATCTTATTCTGTGTTGACCATTTTCGTACCATTGAATCCCAAATCTTGGAGTAACTTGCTTCTGTTGGAAGTGTTAAAGAATAGTTGTCTGACAATAGAAAATCTAAGAAGAATAATTAGAAACAAATTAATTTTTCTCCTTACTATTATATTATAAATGTATATAAATAACCTTTGGAGCTGGGTACAGTCTTTGTTCTTTTCTTTGGAAACATTAGCCTTGGGTCTATAGTATGAAATCCTATCACACAGTTTGATGGATATGATTCTGGTCTATTGGCACCACTGAAAGATTCCCAAAGTTCTTTTTGGATATTACAGGAAGTTTTAAAATTTTTCAAATGTGAACTCCACCAATCTCCTTTGTCATAATTATTTGAATTAATTAAATCAGCAGGATACAGTACACTATTCAAAACACTATTTGACAATGGTCCAGTCAGTCGTAATCTATTCATAGTATCTTTTAATAAATTCATCTTAATAGCACCATTAGTATAAGAAAGGCCATGCTCAGAAACTTCTAAATAATTAGCAGTTTCAACAAGTTTTGGTTTTTTTAGAACTGGAGGTTTCCATTCTAAAACCTCAGAGTCTAAAATTTGTTTAAAATTAAATGTAATTTGAAGTTCATTGGCTACTTGAACATAAATTGAAGGCTCAGTCCAAATCCACAGTGTTCTTGCACCTTCTTGAATAGAAGTATCCCAAAAAAATGATACCCTACCAATAGCTTCATATGGATAAGCATCATGTCTATACATGAATATTGATCCTTCTCTAGTTCCTCGTTCATAACATTTAGATTTAAATGTACGTCCACAATCCTGATTAACATGGTGCATTAACCCTTTAATGATTTGATCATAGGGTCCTTTTAATTCAATACAACTTATGTAAGATATATCCTAAACCAATAATATAATAATTGATACATAAGTGTAATGAAGAATTTTACATGAATTCTTACCTGAACTAAACAATGGTTCCCAATTGCTCTGTAGCATGCTCTATAAGTTTTATCATGTGAATGTTTTGGTAACTTATATCCATCTTTGAGTATCATATGAAATCGTTTTGCAAACCACACATGAGTTTCTAACCAAATTCCATTTTTTTGACGTCGTAAGTAGTCTAAACGGCGAATTTTGGGTTTGCGCCTATAATCTTTTCTTCGTCTTACATGTTTGTTAATTTGCTTTTCAATCTAAACAATATTTAATTAAAATTTTAAGCAATCATTGTACAATAATTCTTTATAGATAATTACCGATTTTTTATGAGCATCTTGTAAATCTTTAGGCATTCGCTTAACAGTTGTGCTCATTACACGACGACGCATTTTTTTTGGAAGACGTTGAAATACCATTTTGTTGCTCTTTCTTGGAGTATCTAAAAACATTCATTACAATTTATAATTTTTAGTGGTCACATGATTAATAAAAAATTTACTTATTTCCGTGAGTAAGGCTTGTATTTCCTGGTTGCGTGCAGAAATGAATGAATCTACATCAATTTGATTTCCTGGTCGGAAGTGACCATCGGTCTTTTCCAAAAGTTTATGAAAATGATCCATGACTTCGAAATATTTTATTAAAATGTTCGATCAAATATTACACTACATACGAATCAAACGCGTTTTCCACTAATAACGGACGACAGTCGGAATTCAGTGATAACATTAACGCCGTCAACCACGTGACAACGTCGCTGTTTTTTTTTCTTCCACGACGACGAGCCGGGTATCTTATCAATTTCTATATCGTCATCGTCACCACTGCAGACAATAATAATAATTTTGCAATACCGTTCCGGCCTGCTCGTTTGGAATCGCTACCGGAAAAGTTTTGCCGATCAGTTATCGGTCATTTTTGACTTTCGAGAAACGACTGAACCATAAACTCCAAGTAAGTGTTTGTTCAATGAGCTTTTTTTTTTCTTCTAAATCGTTGGCGAACAGTATTTAGCGGTTGACCAAAACCGGGCTTCACTGTTTAAGTTATGAACGCTGAGTGTGCGAAGAAATTTAATCTGACAAACGAAACAGTATCCTTAAAAATTCAAAATCCAATCTGAAAACCATATTTTACGTGTGAACGATCACATATTTTCTCTTCTTACTGTTCTCTGAAGATCACTTTCCGAAAATTTTAGGTTTGCAATATTAATTTTTTACTATGATAGCAGAAATTCAATATTAATTAAATCCACATATATTTCTAAAAATCACTGATTTATTTAGGTTTAAAATGCATAGTAAATGATTTCAGAATGATTTAAAGATGTTTATGATTTTTAATTTTTTAATTGATTGATTGTTGTTCTAAAATTGTTTTAGTAATTATTCATAGTTTTTAAATATTTATTCAATAAAAATTCACTTCTAATATTGATACATACATATGTAATTACATTTTATAATAAATATATTACTTTATCATTAATAACTTATTATGTATTTTTTTTTTTTTAATTTTTAGAATGATCACAGATGTACAATTAGCTGTATTTGCTAATGTCTTAGGAGTTGGCTTATTTCTACTTGTGGTTCTTTACCACTATGTTACGGCAAATTTTCCATCAAAATAATTCGTCATTGTAAGTACTTATATAACTTAGTTTATTGTATAATAATATTTTTATTACTCTTTTTGTAGGTTTCAAGTTTACATTATCTGTTATAATTTTTCAACTACAGTAAAACCTCGCTATTACAATATTATTTTATAATAGTTTTATATTTTTCAATTTAATTATATTTATTATGTATTTTAGGATGTGCTAATAGTGTAAATTAGGTAAAAATCTTGTGTAATACATTCTTATAATTTTGTAAATAGGTTCGTTTTATTAAACATTTTGTAATAAGATTTGTATAAATTTTGTTTGTTATCATATTTTTCTGTATGGGTCTATGCGATTTTTTATGTGTTTAATATGAGTTTAAAAATATCACGCAAGGCACTTACTATAACTGAAAAGTTATCAATTTTAAAAAAAATATGATGCTAACACTACATTAACAAAAAAAAGGCTAGCAAAATTGTTAAATATTCCTGAATCAACATTACGTACAATAATTTACAAAAGAAAAGAAATTGAAAGTAATGCTTTTAATGGATCAACTAAACGAAAGAAAATAAAATTTGGAAAATATCTTGCACTAGAAAAAATTCTAGTAAAGTGGATTCATGAAGCTAATAATTATTCTGTACCTATTAATGGTCCCATTATCCAAGAAAAAGCCTTAGAAATTTCCAAATTATTGAATGTTAAAGATTTCAACGCAACTAATGGATGGTTAGATCGATTTAAGAATCGACATCTTATTGTTTATTCTCGAAT
Organism: Sipha maydis; assembly: GCA_034509805.1. NCBI lineage: Eukaryota > Metazoa > Arthropoda > Insecta > Hemiptera > Aphididae > Sipha > Sipha maydis. Next base: position 160,842 of record JASXSY010001432.1, on the reverse strand, counting down.
CAACTGTAAATTAAATCTGATGTTGATATTAAATTTTGGTTTTTAAACCTTATATCTAAGTATACCAATAAATATGCTTCAAAAGACATTTTTAATGTTTGTGAGTTTGGATTGTTTTTTAAAGTAATGCCTGATAAATCAACCGTTTATAAAAATAACATATGTTCCAATGGTGAACTTAGCGAAGAACGTCTTACTGTACTTATCTGTGCTAATTCTGATGGAACAGAAAAATTGAAGCCACTTGTAATTGGAAAGTCATTGAAACCTAAATGTTTCACAAATATCAAAACTTTTCCTTGTGAATATATTGCACAAAAGCAAGTATGGATGACTAGTGAACATTTTAGTTCTTGGGTCAAAGAGTTAGACTTAAAAATGATAGAAAAAAATCGTGAAATTTTACTATTTTTGGATAGTTGTCCTGCTCATTCCAAAAAAAATTACATTAAAAAACGTGGAATTGGTGTTTTTCCAGAGTATGTCACTAGAAAATTTCAACCCTATGAATCAAGGTGTAGTTAAAGCCTTGAAATTATATTATCGAAAGAATTTATTTCTACAATATTTAAATATTTTTCAAAACTCAAACATTAAACCACTCAACATATTAGATGCATTATATTATATAACTGCAGCGTGGAATAGCATCCAGCCTGAGATAATATCTAATAGTTTTAAGAAAGCAGGAATTGGAATGTCTTGTTGTGAGCTTATTGATACTGGTGAATCAAATGACTTAAAAGATGAACCATTTAAAAACACTCTAATTAATTTTGAAGAATATGTTGAAGTGGATGAAAATCTAATCATCTATGAGCCAAATTTACAAAATTCTAAAAAAGAAGTAAATTGTGTTGGTACTGAAAATAATGGTGTTGAAGATGATGATTCAACAATTGACAGTTTACCTACATTATCCAGTACAATGAATGCTATCAATGTAGTAAGACGTTTTATTTCTACATTAGAAAAAAGTGAAGCAGCTATGTATAATATTAACTGTGTTGAGATGATATCTTGAGTAAACAACCAAACTTGTTATAAAAATGTTTGCTTGAGATTCAAGTAACATAAGAAAATTGTTTTGTTGTATTTTGTATTCTTTTAAATACATCACACATTTGATTAAGTTAATTAAGTTAGTTGGAAACATTTAATTAATAAACGTTTAATGTAAGATCTCACATAAACATGACTTTTTTATGGTTTCTTGATAAATGTATAATATGAGGTTTTACTGTATGTAATTAGAATGAAAATTTACTGTCTTAACAGAAATTAATCAAAGTTCTTTTCTACTTATTAAGATTTAAAAAATATATTAGTCACGGACCACATTTACAGTTTTTATAGTTTACAATTTTTCATCAAATTTACTAAGTATATAATTGTATATTCTATGTTTAATATTTTTACCCTATTGTTGACTAAGATACCATTTATTATGAGTTTTATTATTCATACAATCATCAAAAAAAAAAAAATATTTAATTTAAGTTAAATAAATATTTTAAATTACTTACTTATTCTATACAGTTAATTCATAATTCTATAATGTACTGTTTGTGTATTTATAAATGTTTATTTTTCGTTCATTATTTAAATATTCAATATTCATTAAACTTTCAATTAGTTTATTATATTTATGTTGATTTTAATTTTTTTATACAAATTAACTTCTTAATTTTTTATGGAATGAATATGATTAAATATAATCATTCAGTTAAAAAATATCTCATAACTATGTCATATAGAGTAAGAATAATTTGAGAATAGTGTTATACTAGTCAATGTCTTATAAATAGTTGATAATAAATTAATTATATATCAGTGTTTAAGATATAACCTTCTGAAAAAATTTGTCATCATTTTTATTTTTAAATTATTGTTTTTACAGAATGCCAATATGAATTACATTCCAGTGACCTGAAACATCTGGAAAATTCGACTGCGGGTTGGATATCATACCATAGCTTTAATTAAATAAACAATTCTTATTAAAAAATTCAAAATTTGACATGTATTTTTTAAATAGCATCCACTGGTTCAATGGTTGCAGAAATGTAATAACAATTAGGAGCAAAAATATATATTCAGATTATTTGAGTTGTTCTAATATAAAATTTGAATGGCCCTATCCATGAGTTTCATTTTACCAATCTATAAATATATTGATTTTGTATAAAAAGTCGATAAATCGTTTTTTAATATTATATTATTATTATTATTATTATTTTCCGTAGTTTAAAATTAATTTAATATAACTTATTTGGTAAAATATAATTACAACTGCGATGTAAAATATATAAATATTAAATTTATACTTAATTATATTTTGTCTAGTCATTAGTAATTCCTTTTCATTTATTCAAGCCTGTTATAATTATTCAGATAAAATATTAATTTGATAGTTATGTATATGTATTGTGTATCTAACACGCGTGAGCAGACCCTGCTGGTAGGGGAGAGCAGGGTTAGGTTAGGTTATTTATATAATATATATAAGTATATATAAGTGCTGTCTCATCATATTAATTATTCAATTATATTATAGGTTATAGAAATTTATTTTATTTTGGTTATTAATTAGTTTGATTAATTTTAATGATGAAGGTATTTTTATTTTACATTGGTATATCATTATTTTAAATACAAATTTAATAAAGTACCTAATTGAAACTTCACAGTAATTTGCAGTGCCAGATTTACCATTAGGCTAATTAGGCTGTAGCTTAGGGCGGCAAAATTTAGGGGCGGCAAATTTTTTCTATTCTTTCATCTCTATAGACAGACAAAAAATTATTTTAATCTTTTATTAGCGTTTTTCTGGCCACGTCGACCGTTGGGACATATCATTGATTAAATCATCATTGTATTTAATCAATGGACATATAGATCCGACGTCTCTAATCAAACGTACTATTTTTAGTATGTTATAGGAATCGAACGTTATTATTATTCTAGAAATTATTTTGTTTTTCAATTTTTGTTTGTCGTCAACTTACGATAACGATAATTATTATACTTACATTGCAAACGGATGTTCAAACTATTTATGTTATTTTGTTTTTACACGAACACCAGCAAGGAGCTGATTATTACGTAAGTACCAATTTTAATTATTGGACTATTAATTTAATAACTTATATATACATTTTTAATTATTATTATAAATATATTATAGTAGACAATTTAATACATAGATTTGTGAGTATTATTATTCTGAATTAGTATTCATAATATAACATATTTCATACTTATTATTGTTATCTCAAAATTATTTTGTCAATTTTAGTCAACTTGGCCTAAATTAATCCGTCGTTGGTGCCTCTAATTTTTTTACACTATTGGGTTTCGCTCACCTATTAAAATACACGTGTGAACATACAAATTAATATACCGAGGTACTGACAAATATCAATATTGTACTGCTAAAACATAACAGTAAAATAATATAATAAGATAATAATAAAATATCAAGATAATATGGTAAAGTAATTAAGGCGATCAGTGACGGCGCGCGCCACTGCGGCGAACCACGGCAACATTGGACTTTAATAACTTTTTTAGTTTAAATTATAACATGTGTTTTCGTATTCATTTTCGTAAATAAGTCAATTGAGCATAATAATATATAGTAGGTATTGTCAAAATCGAATGAAATATAAACCAGTGGTTCTAAAAATGATAATTGTGTGAGCGAAATGCTTATAGCGACACCAACGATGGAGTTATAATATAAATGTGTACAAATTATTTGGTAGGAATGGGTACAAAAAATTTGCCTGTATTAATCCCCTATTTGCTTTTATGCGTTTCCCTATTACAAGCGTGATGAAAATATTGTTTTGTATCGATTGATGATAATGATTGTGTTTTATGATTTGTGTATTACATTTTCATAGCTTATATAACACTTATATGAAGCTCATATTGGTTTTAAAAAAATGATTGTATGATGTTGAGGCGGCATTTGCCTAATAGCCTAGGGCGGCTGAAGAGGTAAATCCGGCACTGGTAATTTGTATTTTAATAATATAATACTTGTATAAAAGAATAAAATAAAACATATTGTTTACAATTGCTATACAAAAATTGATCATTTAGCCCTTCAAAGAACCATTCTTTCAGAGGGAGTTAATATTTACTGTTAATTAACCACCGTAATTAATGCTTATCTACAAAAACTCGTTAACACTACGGTATCTTGCAGAGCACACGATGTGCAAAGCTGGAGAACACAAAAATATTTTTCACACGCAATGTTTACACATTATTTATTATATAAAATCATAATATTTTTTTAAAACTGTTGGAGAAAATTCAACTCAGGAGAGTTAGCTGTCCACCCTGCTTCCCCCGTGCGTACGCCTATGAATATAATTGTATGATTTTTCATAATTTTTTGTTGTAATTCCAGTTCTATAAAAAATAAAGTTTAAATTAAAATTTCAAGACTATACATTTTTTTAGTGATGGATTAAAATTCAAACCAAAATATAAATTTTTTAATTTTACTATTTAGTTAGGTAAATTTCTAATATTTATAAGCAACTTATAGAGGCTACCGTTTTATCCCCGAGTGTCTCATTACAGCATAATTTTTGGCTGCGTTATCACTTATATCAAATATTTACCTGATATCTGTTATCGTAGATTGAATAATTTTACCGCCAAATTTTAAATATATATTATATTACATTACATTATTGTTATTATTATTAGACCATTTTACAATTTGTTCATGGTCATATATACTGATATTTATTACATTCATTTAGCGTTTATGATGTGCGCATGGCTTATTTTAACGGTACATATTATTATTAGAATTACATTACAATTTTGTGGGCATATTACAATTTATATGATATAGTGTTAGTAATGATTAATATTTAGTGACATAAGATTACAAAGGCTTGTATGGCATATAACATTATCTTAAATATTTTTAGTAATAGAAATAAAACAAAAACCAGAGTGGATCCGGTATTATGTTATAATATAGCCCAATGACTTCAATTATTGAATATCCAGAGCATTTTTACATTTATTTGTAGAATGTTTATCAAGATCCCATCGAATTTCCAGAGCATTTTCTATCTATTTGTAGAAAGTTTATTAAGATCCCTACTAAGTCCTTAAGGTGTCCTTAAACATTAATTATGCTTTTCGAATTTGACTGTGGTAATTATATGATAAATCATTTAATTACTAGTAAACAATAAATTATACGTCTTGTAAGTAGTAGTAATAAATACTAATAAAATATTAATATTAATAAAATTATGATTTATGATAAATACATTTGACGGTTTTATGTTTTTTTTGTGGTTTTAACTTTTATCATTCAATCTACGATTACAGATATCAGGTAAATATTTAATATAAGTGATAACGCAGCCAAAAATTATGCTGTAATGAGACACTCGTTTTTATCCAGTAGTTTGACCCAAGATTTGTCTTACCTGGTCGGATTCCACTAGCATTATAAATGGCCGTTATTACACTGTCAAGAATGTAAGTCAGGTAGATGGGTGGTTAGATCTTACCACTGTAGAGATGAAATAAGAATCCATACATTTATTTTTATGAGTTTTTGATATACAAGACATTTAATTGGGGGTGGGTTCTATGAAAGGCATGGATGGATCCAGGATTTATTTACGGTTGGGACACTTTTTAGAAGAAATATAATAGCATTGGTGTATTTCAGGCGCGGATCCAGCCTACCTTAACGGGGGGGGGGGGATTATAAATAATATCGCAAAAATATTGTTGTTATCGACACTTCATATGTTTATGTTATAAAAATAAAAGACGAACATTTGTGACAATAACAATTAACAATACATTAGAATGGTATAACACAAAATAATGTAATTTAACAGTACAACAAATTAGATACAACACATTTTGTTACGGCTAACGGGGGGGGGGGGGTCGCCCCCCCCTGGATCCGCGCCTGGTGTATTTAGTGGTGTCATCAAGGAGGCCATAGACTCCCCTAAAATAATGTGACATTATTGTAATAAAACTGTAATCATTTATTTTTATAAACTATTATTTAGTTCTTCTAAATATACTTTATTTCTTTCCAACGGGCGTGGAGCATGACCTTAGTACCTCTCCCCGCTAAATCGGTCCACGATGAAAGGCAAAATTAAGTTTTTATTTTTGTTTTAGATTATGAAACTCTCCTACTAAGGGATAATATATATGTATGATATTTGGAATTATATATAATTGAATGCTCATATCAAGTTTTGTTTCCCCTTGTGATTTCAACTTCCCTATCCATATTTATCTCTTATGTATCGTATCATAAATGTAGATTTAAGGAAATGGTCAATATATTTTCTCTCATTAATAATATTTATATACTTGCACCATAATCCTAGAAATAAAATATGATATTTTTAAGGGTTAAACTTTTGGCTAGTTCCAATTATTTAGATGTCTATTTTCGTTATCAAAAATTTAGTTTTGAAGTATGTTGATAAATACCAGCTACTTCTATAAATTTGATGTTTATGTACGCGCCTTAACTTTTCGCGATATTACGAATTGATAATATAATAACCAGCAAATTAGAATGGGCGAATTTAACCTTGTTTTCGTTTATATAAGTAAAAATGATGTCGTATAACAACTGTGGTTTAGGAATATCATCCATTGGCCATAATAATGGAGCTCCAAGTATGTTATGCATTTAGCATTATATAGTGACAAGAATTCTGTGCAAGGCATCTCAGGAAGTTATTTATAATTCCTGTCGCATAGATTGCAAAATAGCTGTCGAAAATCGAGTGGTCCGATACAGAAAAGTATTGCGCTCGCACCACAGCAGTTTGGATTTCTTTTGAACAATGTGTACAGATATGGCGTTGTGTTCTACGTTGTCGACGTCTAGTGGCTTGCATTTACATATTTTTTATTTCTTTTGCTATTCTTGTACAAACAATATTCTTAATATAATACAACGGAAAGTTACCTATAATATGATTAATTTAATAAAAAAAAAAAATTGTACGTTTTATCGTAACAACGAAATCCTTTATATAATAATACTAGCTAAATTATCTAGCTTCGCACGGAATAGTTATAATGGCCGGCTAAAATTGTTTCTGATCGTAAATAGTGTTAAACGTCAATCAGAGTCTATGTATTTTCGTAATTTTCATTACTTGAACTTTGGACAGAAGGTGCCGGGCCTAAGGGGAGGGGCAAGTGGGTATGATTTTCCCAGGTGCTGTTGGTATAAGGACACTCTTAAGTTTATAAAAAATAAAAAAAGTCATGAACATACTCCGTATTTAAACTTAAACCTACGTAAGGTCACTGTATTGTTATTAACTTTGGGCGTCAAATTTTCTAAATACGACACGAAATATACAAGTATATTACTAATAGCATTGATTAAATATATTTAATAAATGCTAATAGTATTGTAAAAATTATGCTGGCCAAAATCATACTGATTGTTGTACTAAACAAATCAACACAACGCCATTTGTTCATTACATTCATGACAGTACATACGCTTGTTTGTTATTTCAATTTTGTTTAAAGTCTTCAGATTTTTTAAGTCGGTAGATAATTTTTATAGTTTTTCAATTTATTTTTTATATACTTAAATTATTGGTGATTGAAGACTAATCTATGATGGTTGGATCTAAAAATAATAAGTTATGATGATAAAAATATAATCAAATTGTGTCACGGTCGTATATTTATTAATACGTTTTTAGTTAATTTTATAGTAAATAATTTACAGCTAAGTTAAATTTAAGAAACTAGTATTGTTTAATATTTTAGTATAAAATGTATTTAGTAGTAATTAACTATAGTTAAAATAATTTACTGTAGTTATTTTAAGTTATTATAATTTAGAAATAATTATTTGTAGTCATAATATCAATTAGTAATAGTTTTATTATAAATATTGGTGTATAATAAATTAAGTTAAATTAAATAAATAATTATTATCTAATAATGAAGCATAAGATTTATTTAGTAGTAATTAACTATAGTTAGAATAATTTACTGTAGTTAATATAAGATAAAACAGTTAAACAATAGTTGACTGTGGTTAGTATTAGTTAAAATAATTTTGCAATAGATAGTTGTAGCCATAATATTAGCTACTAGTAGTTTGATCATAAATATTAGTGTATAATAAATGAACTTAAATAAATAGTTATTATACAATAACTAAGCGTAAGATTTATTTAGTATTAGTTAACTATAATTAGAATTATTTAGCAATAGTCAACTGTGGATAATATTATTAGTTAATGGTAGTTTGATCATATCATTTTACAATACAAAGTTAGTATAACAAGTTAAATTAAGTTAAATATATTTTTATATACCTAGTTATTTAATGTAGGATTTATTTAGAAGTTAACTATAGGCATCGATGTATGTAACTATCGTAGGCGTAAGCAAACTTGTATTTCAGAGCGTACCTACAATACTTTTGGGCTCTATCATTACAAAACGTGTTGGTATATTTAATAAATTATAGTGAATAAATAATTAAAAAGAACCGGATGGGCCTCGCTCTGCTGTACAGTTAGGAGTGGAGTGCACCTCGCTTATAGGATAGGTCATTATTATAATGGATTTGTTAAATTTGAATGCAATGATAGATATCATTGTATACGAATAACGATTCTGAACGGAGTTCATATGTTTGTCTAGGATATAATACATTGTTATTTATAAACATTGTAAAAAGTATATTTTATTTTGAAACGATAAATATATTTTTCAATTAGGATGGGTTGGCAGTTGCATACAGCAATATAGTTTGTCAGTCTAGAACATTCTACTATATATTATATTTTACACGTAATTTTAGGTCAATATTCGATGTTCAAACGCTTATAAAAAAAAATTGTGCCTATGGATTTTAATAATTTTTGAATGACATTAAGAACTACTTCTGTGGAATCTTCGATTAAATTTTCAAGTATTTTGTAGTAATCAAATTTTAGATTCTGAACGGAGTGAAGAATGTATTGATTTTACAATGATGTGTGTTTTTTTTTTTTTTTTTTTTTTTTTGTGTCTGTCGACACGTTTTGGGGCAGTAAAAATGCTTCGATTGCCTTATGTAGCAACTTTTCTGAAAGGAAAGTGAATCTATTTGGTACTTTGGGGGGTCAAAAGTTAAAAATTTCCAATATTTTTTAAATGCGACGGGAAAAACCATAAAAAAATTTGGGAAAAACGGGAGTTTTTACGCAAAACCAGTTTTTGACATAATCAAATTTTTTATTTTGCTATAACTCAAAAACTAATCGATGTAAATACTTGAAATTTTCACCAAATGTTTAGATAAGCGTTCTCTATACACCATTAAATTTTCAAAGTATTTTGACTTTTATTAAGCTATTTATAGACAATTGAAATTTTCAATATTTTTAAGTATTTTTTTTTTAAATAACGATAAAATTTTTTTGGCTGCCTAGAAAATCTTGAAAATTTAATACAAGGTTTCTTATAAGTTGTTCCTTAACTGATAATCTAAAATCGTAAGTCACAATTTTTTTTTATAAGTGCTCAAAGTTACAATTTATACGAAATATGTAAAAATCACGATAATTTGCAAGTTTTTTTGTAGTTAAAAATTCATAAAATTTTTTCTGTTCATACTTAAGGTTCAAAATTTTAACACGAGGTTATGTATAAGCTACTCTTCAAAAATCTTTAAAAAAATTTCTACCGGAATTAGAGGAAAAAATTTTATGACTGTTTGAAATTTAAATATTTACGAAATTGCATAAAATAGCGATTTATTCTCAAACGATTTTAAATATTTTTTATAATTCAAAAAGTATAAGTCGCAGATTTTTGAAATTTCTACCAGCTGTTAAGATTGGTATTTTCTTTATGTCATATTTTTTTCAAAATATTATATTGATTTTTAAGCCACTTATAGGCATTTAAAATATTCGATTTTTTTACATTTTTTTTTTATAATCGGTAATAAAAAAAATTTGGCTCGTACAAAATACTTGAAAATTTAATAGAAGATTCCACAGAAGTAGTTCTTAATGTCATTCAAAAATTATTAAAATCCATAGGCACAATTTTTTTTTATAAGCGTTTGAACAGCGAATATTGACAAAAAATTACATGTAAAATATAATATAATGTATAATATTCTAGACTGACAAAGATATCGGTTTTTTTTAAAATGCTCTAACTCAAAAATGAAAAACCGCAACAACTTGAAATTTTCACCAAATCTTTATATTGACGTTCTCTATACATGGTTAAGATTTCAAAGTATTTTGACATATTTTGACTTATTTATAGACAATTTATATTTTCGATTTTTGTTAAATTTTTGTTTTTAAACATCTATAAAATTTAATTGATTGAGCGAAAACTCTTGAAAATTTTATACTAGGTTTATAATAAGTTAAACTTATCGTAACTAAAAAATATCGGTGATTGGTTAACTCAATTTTTTTTTATAAGCCCTTAATTCTCAAATTTGTATAAAATGTGTAAAAATCACGATAATTTGCATGTTATTTTGTAGATAAAAATTCATAAAATTTTTTTTGTTAATACTTAAGGTTCAAAATTTTAACACTAGGTTATCTATGAGCTACTCTTCAAAAATCTTTAAAAAAATTTCTACCAGACTAAGAGGAAAAAATTGTACGACTGTTTGAAATTTAAATATTTACGAAATTGCATAAAATAGCGATTTATTCTCAGACGATTTTAAATATTTGTTATAATTCAAAAAGTATAAGTCGCAGATTTTTGAAATTTCTACCAGCTGTTAAGATTGGTATTTCTTTTATGCAATATTTTTTTCAAAATATTATATTGATTTTTAAGCCACTTATAGTCATTTAAAATATTCCATTTTTTTACATTTTATTTTTATAATTGGTGATAAAAAAAATTTGGCTTCTACAAAATACTTGAAAATTTAATCGAAGATTCCACAGAAGTAGTTCTTAATGTCATTCAAAAATTATTAAAATCCATAGGCACAATTTTTTTTTATAAGCGTTTGAACATCGAATATTGACATAAAATTACATGTAAAATATAATATAATGTAGAATGTTCTAGACTGACAAATGATATCGGTTTTTTTAAAATGCCCTAACTCAAAAACGAAAAATCGCAACAACTTGAAATTATCATTAAATCTTTATATTGACGTTTTCTATACATGGTTAAAATTTCAAAGTATTTTGACATATTTTGACTTATTTATAGACAATTTAAATTTTCGGTTTTTCTAAATTTTTCGTTTAAAAATAAAATATACTTATGTAATATTTATAAATAACATTGTATTATATTCTAGACTAACATATGAACTCCGTTCAGAATCGTTATTCGTATACAATGATATCTATCATTGCATTCAAATTTAACAAATCCATTATAATAATGACCTATCCTATAAGCGAGGTGCACTCCACCCCTAACTGTACAGCAGAGCGAGGCCCATCCGGTTCTTTTTTTTTTATCACCGATTATAAAAATAAAATGTAAAAAAATCGAATATTTTAAATGCCTATAAGTGGCTTAAAAATCAATATAATATTTTGAAAAAAATATTGCGTAAAAGAAATACCAATCTTAACAGCTGGTAGAAATTTCAAAAATCTGCGACTTATACTTTTTGAATTATAACAAATATTTAAAATCGTCTGAGAATAAATCGCTATTTTATGCAATTTCGTAAATATTTAAATTTCAAACAGTCATACAATTTTTTCCTCTAATTCCGGTAGAAATTTTTTTAAAGATTTTTGAAGAGTAGCTTATAGATAACCTAGTGTTAAAATTTTGAACCTTAAGTATGAACAGAAAAAATTTTATGAATTTTTATCTACAAAATAACTTGCAAATTATCGTGATTTTTACATATTTCGTATAAATTGGAACTTTGAGCACTTATAAAAAAAAATTGTGACTTACGATTTTAGATTTTCTTTTATCAGTTAAGGAACAACTTATAAGAAACCTTGTGTTAAATTTTCAAGATTTTCTGGGCAGCCAAAAAAATTTTATCGTTATTTAAAAAAAAAATACTTAAAAAAATTGAAAATTTCAATTGTCTATAAATAGCTTAATAAAATTCAAAATACTTTGAAAATTTAATGGTGTATAGAGAACGCTAATCTAAACATTTGGTGAAAATTTCAAGTATTTACATCGATTAGTTTTTGAGTTATAGCAAAATAAAAAATTTGATTATGTCGAAAACTGGTTTTGCGTAAAAACTCCCGTTTTTCCCAAATTTTTTTATGGTTTTTCCCGTCGCATTTAAAAAATATTGGAAATTTTTTACTTTTGACCCCCCAAAGTACCAAATAGATTCACTTTTCTTTCAGAAAAGTTGCTACATAAGGCAATCGAAGCATTTTTACTGCCCCAAATCGTGTCGACAGACACAAAAAACACACATCATTGTAAAATCAATACATTCTTCACTCCGTTCAGAATCTAAAAACTATAATTTTAATTTTAGATTCTGAACGGAGTGATGGAATCTATTGGTTTTACAATGATGTGTGTTTTTTTTTAATTTTTATTTTAGATTCTGAACGGAGTGATAGAATCTATTGGTTTTACAATGATGTGTGTTTTTATTTTTATTTTATTTTTTATTTATTTTTTTATTTTTGTGTCTGACGACACCTTTTTTGGCAGTAAAAATGCTTCGATTTGCTTATGTAGCAACTTTTCTGAAAGGAAAGTGAATCTAGTTGGTATTTTGGGGGGTCAAAAGTCAAAAATTTTCAATATTTTTTAAATGCGACGGGAAAAACCCTAAAAAAATAAAGGAAAAACGGGAGTTTTTACGCAAAACCAGTTTTCGACAAAATTAAATTTTTTATTTTGCTATAACTCAAAAACTAATCGATGTAATGTTTAGATTAGCGTTCTCTATACACCGTTAAATTTTCAAAGTATTTTGACTTTTATTGAGCTATTTATAGACAATTGAAATTTTTGCCGGCCAGAAAATCTTGAAAATTTAATACAAGGTTTCTTATAAGTTGTTCCTTAACCGATAAAAAAAAATTTTAAATCGTAAGTCACAATTTTTTTTTATAAGTGCTCAAAGTTCCAATTTGTACGAAATATGTAAAAATTGCGAACATTTGCAAGTTATTTTGTAGATAAAAATTCATAAAATTTTTTCTGTTCATACTTAAGGTTCAAAATTTTAACACTAGGTTATCTATAAGCTACTCTTTTAAAAACTTTAAAAAAAATTCTACCAGACTTAGAGGAAAAAATTTTATGACTGTTTGAAATTTAAATAATTACGAAATTGCATAAAATAGCGATTTATTCTCAAACGATTTTAAATATTTGTTATAATTCAAAAAGTAAAAGTTGCAGATTTCTTAAATTTTTACCAGCTGTTGAGATTAGCATTTTCTTTATGTCATATTTTTTTCAAAATATTATATTGATTTTTAAGCCACTTAAAGGCATTTAAAATATTCGATTTTTTTACATTTTTTTTTAATAATCGGTGATAAAAAAAGTTTGGCTCGTACAAAATACTTGATAATGTAATAGAAGATTCCAAAAAAGTAGTTCTTATTGTCATTCAAAAATTATTAAAATCCATAGGCACAAATTTTTTTTATAAGCGTTTGAACAGCGAATATTGATATAAAATTACATGTAAAATATAATATAATGTATAATATTCTAGACTGACAAATTATATAGGTTTTTTTAAAATGCTCTTAACTCAAAAACGAAAAACAACTTGAAATTTTCACCAAATCTTTATATTGACGTTTTCTATACATGGTTAAGTTTTCAAAGTATTTTGACATATTTTGACTTATTTATAGACAATTTAAATTTTCGATTTTTGTAAAAATTTTTTTTTAAACATGTATCAAATTTAATTGGCAAACCAAAAACTCTTGAAAATTGAATACAAGGTTTATAATAAGTTAAACTTATCGTAACTAAAAAATTTTGGATATCGTTTCACTCAAATTGTCACTGTATGCAAATGCTAACCCATCCTAATTGAAAAATATATTTATCGTTTCAAAATAAAATATACTTATTACAATATTTATAAATAACAATTTATTATATTCTAGACAAACATATTAATTCCGTTCAGAATCGTTATTAGTATACAATGATATCTATCATTGCATTCAAATTTAACAAATCCATTGTAATAATGACCTATCCTATAAACGAGGTGCACTCCACCCCCAACTGTACAGTAGAGCGAGGCCCATCCGGTTCTTTTTTTATTTAATATTGTGATATATAAGTGCCAATTTTCCTTGAATTTCGTAAATTTTCTCAGATTGCTTCAATAATTTATGATTTGTGGTAAATTGTAGTTATTGTGTTATAATAATAAGTTTTTGCATGAAAATTTAGAAAATTTAGTTTAATTATTACTATTTTGGAGTATCATCAGTTAAAATACGAGTCCCTTTCTATTCTTAGACTTAAAATTTAGGGTCCCATTTGTAACATTTCGGGGGAGCCAGTGCACTCCCGGAACCCCTGTGTATATATCTGCTATAATTATGTAGGCAGTGGGGTAGTGACAGGGTTATTTAAAAAAACATGCATTTTTGGTCCCCGTTCACCTTTTAAAATTTGTTATTGTCTCTCTATTTGCATTTCATAGAATGTCATTTCTAAAATTAAGTAATAAATTAATAACTAGTAACTGATCTAATTCATTATACCTAATAATAATTTATAGCATAAAAAAATATATGATTGTTGTTAAACAAATATTTGAGTTAGAGATGCCCATCACCCCTTCAATATTTGATATGGGCAATAGCCCGTTTTGAACTCATGTTCGACTGTATATGGGTATTGTTTGTTTATCGATTTGAATTCCAAATAACCTTTTAACTGAAAATAAATATATTTGAAGGACGGGTGGATCACAATTTACTTTTGACCTATACTCACTTTTAAGTAGATACGGGTTAATGTCAGGTATACACCTATATAATGTTCCATCGTTTTACACTGATATTTAACCGATAGGGACTTATACATTTCGACTCAATTGTGAGTTCATTTCACCGAAATCTAATTATGTTAACTCGAAATAATAGTGTAGTTATATTAAAAATATAACTCAATGAGCATGTATAACAATGGTAATTAAAATAATCTTTAGTTTTACAATTTAAATTGATCGAATGGAAATAGAGATTTTTGAAAACCGTCAAATTAAAAAAAACATAAAAGCTGGTAAAGAAAAAAAATATAAACTTAATAGTACTTTTTAATCAGTTCAGTTATTATTTAAACAATCATTGAATCCGTTTAAATTTTTGTAAAAATTATGTATTAAGAAAACGATAGATACATGATGATAGTGTAACGTGCCAAGTGTTGATTTCTACATAATTATACAATGTACAATGTCAAGTTATAAAGATGTAAGTGAAGAAATAATAAACGTACACAAATACTTGTAAATGTATTGTTGGTGTTTAATAAAATAACTAAATCAACAATGATAGAGTAACATGAAAATGACAAATATATACGGAGCATCTCTACTGAATCGCTGGATACGTTTGAATTTGGTGCAGATTCGGAGCTCTTTTATATGATGATAGATAACGCGTCTTTATTGTTGATACATGATTTTTTATAGGACTACAAATTACTAATTATAGATTAGCTTGCGCGTGTACATTATGTTTTTACAGATACATAATTTTTTTCAGTATTTTAATTTTAGAAAAGTACATGTTACACGGTTGTTATTTATTTGGTTACATAATATGTGATAATATATTCCAATATTAGTTGTTTAGTAATATGGAGCATATTACAATGGAGTTAAATATGTGACCCAATGGTTCAATTTCCTCAACTTTCTCGTCAAAGATCAAGGTGATACCTTATCCAAATGTGAATCCGTATGCAACACAAAGGATTTCAAAAAAAACTCTCGAGTTGTACAACGGAAGAAAATCGTCAGATCGATACTCGCTGTGAACGCTAAAATGTGAATTATAATTATTAATGAGTTTTTGGGAACTTAATCACATCGGTGGCTGCTGTAGAATTTGTGACAATTATGAACTGGACAAAATAGTCTAGTTTGTTGTTTGAAATTCTCATGAATCCCTAGAATTGCAGCATAGATAATAAGAGTAGTATAGTTATATCGCGTCTGAATTAATATACGCTTCTATAATAAAAAATTATTGTACTTTACCAGACTTGCGGGCACATGGATAATAGGCATTTTAATTTACATAACATCAACCCATAATTCCTTAAAATACAATTTGCATGTATACTACATCGTAAACAAAGTAATAATATTTTTAGTTTTCTAGTATAATAAAGTTCATGCTAAGGATAAGGGTTACCGAAACCTCATAAAGTTGGGAAAGGCCTAAAGAAGTTGAATGTAGAAAATATGTATACAAATATATTACTGGATATTGTATTTTATGGTCGAAGTATGTATTATGTTTTGTATGGAACTTTGGAGTATAGTTTTGTTTAAAATAGATAGTAGTGGCTGCAGGTCAATGGAAATTATATTTATATATAATAAAAGAGAGTGATAGGATTGATTTGTATTTGGACTTAAAGTTTCTTAATCGAATAACGAGTTATTAATGACCGAACTGTTATAAAGTATTATTATTATTGTAATTCATTGTAGCTACAAAACAAGGCTAATTGTACACAGATTAAGCATAACCTCAAAAAGATAATAAATATTGAAATAACATATAGAGGTTTCTTACCGAGTATCAAGTATACAATATTATTTACAAAAACAAAAAATCTAATTATCATCAGATTATATATTATCACAGTTGGTCTTCGAATATACATTTGTTGTCTATTAACGCTATGAGGGTTGTTCTCGTGTTGGAATTTTTCTGATATAATCCATAAATTTTTTGCGTTCCGCATCCAATTTTTTATCTGTGAGATCGTCACAAGCTAAAGACGCTCTCAATTTCGCAGTCGTATGCTCAAGGTCCTTAACATACGAAACAACAATTTTAACTTTTGTGTTTTAGATAATTACAAAAGTATTATATGTAAACATTTATTATGTTCTACTATCAATTCATTAGTCTATATAAAATACTTGAATTGCATACAAGCACGAATTAGTGGTATTACCATCGACATGGATGGAAAGCTGCAGAAATAGATAGGTATCGATTTTAGGCAAAATAGCAAGCAAAAGTATAATTTTAAGAAAAAAATTTGTCTTTGTTTTTTCAACGTTTTTAGAAATGATAATTAATTAATATTTTGGACACGTGGAACAGTACTAAAATTGTTATGAAATATTTTATGAAATGTTGATATTACAACATTCAGACAAGTTTGCTTTTTAGCGTTTTAGAAGTCTCTGTTACACAAATTTTTGATTTGATATGTATTGAATTGATAGTAGGTTTTAATTAATTAAACGTGATAAATAATGGGTTTTTTACACTATATTGACGTAAAAAGAAACAGAAATCATTGCTGACGTAAAATAATTTATCAATTAACTTGAGTAAGCTCGTAGTAATGACGTTTTACTCGTGTTAAGTCGAAAATGTTAACATGATAAGGCAGCGGTTCCCAACATTTTTGAGACTATTACCCGTAAATCGGGTAAGATATAAGTAAATACCCCTCCATACCAAAAAAGCACGTATGCTTGGCCTAACGTATAAACCGTAAATAATACAGTTTATACGTTAGGCCGTTGGGTTATCGGTTATCTCAACCAAATAAGACCAATTTATGGAACCGCAATGATGGTGTATTATGACATAATACATAATACATTATATTACGTAAAAAAACATTACTTGTGTAAAAATGGTTAGTTTCGCAGAAGGACGCCGATAATCGACAGCATACTGTATAAATATAATTTAATGGTAGTAAAACAATAATAATATACATAATGAAAGTTATATAAGGAAACGTGGTGGTGGGATGAGGAGATTCAGAGAGTAGTAGCGAGTAAGAAAAAGCAATTTAAGGTATGGCAGAAAAGTAGGAAGAGGGAAGATTGGATAGAGTATAAAAATGTATGTAAAATAGTGAAAAGTGCTGTAAGCAAAGCAAAGCTTAATAGGTATGATGAGTTATATGAGCGGCTAGGAACACAGGAAGGAGAAAAAGAAATTTATAGATTGGCGAAGGTGAGAGAAAAGCGATCCAAGGATTTCCAAGATGTCTGGTGTATAAAAAATGAGGATAAGAGAGTTTTACCAAATGATGAGGATGTGAAAAAAAGATGGAAAGAATATTTTGAGAAATTACTGAACGAGGAATATCCAAAAGAAGTTTTAGAGAGTATGTCATGGAATGAAGGATTGATTGGTCTAGTGGGCGAGGAGGAAGTGAGAGATGCGGTGAAGGCGATGAAAAAGAAAAAAGCGGTAGGACCAGATGGAGTACCTGTAGAGGTGTGGAAAATGTTAGGAGATGTAAGCATTGGGTGGTTGAAAAATCTTTTTAATAAGGTACTAATAGAGGAAAATATGCCAGAAGATTGGAGAAAGAGTTTTATTGTACTAATATTTAAAGGAAAAGGAGACATACAAGAATGTGGAAACTATAGAGGAATAAAGCTCATGAGTCATAGTATGAAGATCTGGGAAAAGATTATAGAGAAGAGGATAAGAAGTGAGACGTCGATATCAGAAAGCCAGTTTGGTTTTATGCCAGGGAAATCGACAATGTAGCCATTATTTTGTGTTAGGAAATTAGTAGAGAAGTACAGAGAAAAGAATAAAAAACCATGCATGGTGTTTATAGATTTAGAAAAGGCGTATGACAGAGTGCCAAGGGAAGTTTTATGGTGGGCATTAATGAGGAAAAATGTATGTAAATTTGATCCAGGATATGTATGAAGGGTCGAGTACTAGTGTCAAGAGTCGATGTGGAGTATCAGAAGGTTTCAGTGTAGGAGTAGGTGTGCACCAGGGTCAGCTCTAAGCCCCTTCCTTGCTTTTAGTGGTAATGGATGAGGTTTCAAAGGAGATACTGGGTGAGATACCATGGTGTATGATGTTTGCGGATGATATAGTTCTGATAGGAGAAAACCTAGAAGTTGTCAATAATAGGGTAAATGAGTGGAGGTTAGCCCTCGAAGAAAAGGGATTGAGAATTATTAGAAATAAAACTGAGTATATTGAGTATGATTTTGGACAAAGAGACGAAGAAGTTGAAGGAATGAGGAGACAACTGACAATAGATGGTGATGTGATAGGTGAAGTTGAGAGCTTTAAATATTTAGGATCTTTTGTTCAAAAGGACGGGGGCTTTGACATTGATGTAAAACATAGGATTAAGTGCGGGTGGATGAAATGGAGAGAAGCATCGGGTGTGTTATGCGATAAGAGAATTCCAATTAGGCTGAAAGGTAAATTTTATAAAAGTGTAGTGAGACCAACTATGCTGTATGGTTCAGAGTGTTGGGCGGTTAACAGGAGAATAGAACAAAGTATGAGTGTCGCGGAAATGAGAATGCTTAGATGGTTGAGTGGAGTGACAAGAGAAGATAGAATAAGGAATGAATACGTGAGAGGTAATTTTGGTGTAGCGCCAATTGTGGACAAGATGAGAGAAAATAGGCTGAGATGGTTTGGGCATGTGATGAGGCGAGAGGAAACGAATGCAGTAAGAGTGGTTATGAAGATGGACGTTGAAGGGAAAAGAGGAAGAGGAAGACCAAAAAAGAGATGGTTGGAGACTTTGGAGAATGACATGAGGGCTGTCGGTGTGTGCAGAGGAGATGTGATTGACCGAGTAAAGTGGAGGTGTAGGACAAGGGTGGCCGACCCCAAATAGTTGGGAGGAAGGCAAAGTAGAAGAAGAAGAAGAAGAAAGTTATATAAATACATAATAACTATGTAAAAAAAAAAAAAAAAATTAGTCTAATCTTCTCCCCTCAAAAATCTTATTTTACCCCTTAGAGGGTAATTACCCCTATATTGGGAACCGCTGTGATTCACAACGTACTCACTTTTAAAAACGTTTCGTTTCTTTTTTTCGCGATTTTCTTTTGTTTGTCCAACTGTTCTCGTCGAATTTTAAAAAAGTCTCCTTCTTCCACAGTAATTGTTTTACGCCTGCTTAATCTGCGTAGTGTATGATTAGTATTTCAACAACAATGCAAACACGAATATTAAAGATATGGTATATGTACATCAGAGGCGCTTACAGGAATATTCAACAGCAGTGAAGGGATTAATATTTTAGTTTATTTTCTTTTTAAAAACATCTGGAGATTGATTTCGAAATATTCGTAATGAAAGCAAAAATAAGTGTAATCGCGTATACTTTCGATTTAAATAAATTTACACTTTACAACGAAATGATATTCATGATTGATATATTATAATAGTGCCCATTACTGGGCAAACATATGTTATTTTCATAATTAGTAAAAAAAAACCTCACCTCCTCTTTTCTTAACTTGATGGACCTACGTTTTTACTATATTAATTTACAACGGAAAATATTTAAATTAATATGCTTTACACGTGCCGAATTATAAAACAACATCAAATAATTTTTATTTTATAATACATTACGATAGATACCTATACGAAGAAAATAAATAATAGCCTAAGCAGCGGTGTGTTTACGGGGTAGGTCCAGGGGTACTGGACTCCCCACAAGCAAAAAAAAAACAGATACATATTTCTGCAACATAGTTTAGTAATAAGTATGGTATATAATAGGCATATAATGTTATTTTGACTACGGTTTCCAAGTTACGGATAAATATGAAGTGCGATAAAGGCAAATAGGTATTAGGTATAAGGCGACAGTTTATATTTCTAAGATACAAGCATAACTGAAATATAAACTATCGCACAGAGAAACTGTCACAGATGACTGGAATTTATAAAATTATAATATGTAACACGAAATATATATAATATTAAATACTATATACGAGTATGTATTAAACTCCCACCAAAAACTATTTAGAACGTAACTTGTTACAAGCTATCATAATTGTATTATTTTATAATGTATAAATTGTGGACCTTGCTCAGAAAAAATTGAAAATACGCCACTGAGCCCAAGAATGAAAAGTGGTTTGTTATTTGAGTTTAAAAATCAATCGAAAATTAAAAATGTTTCTTGAGGTCACCGTTGTTAGGTAGGCATTCATGTTTTATTTATTCTCATGTATATTAAAAAAAATGAAAACAATGTACGTTTTAATTTATACGTTTCTGATCAGTATGCTTAAGAAAACTACCAATACATTGAGGAGCTTAATGTAACGAATTATGACTAATAAAATTACATAAATTTTTTAATCCTCCGTTATTTGAAACGTGTTTGTGTAATACTTTTGGAACTGCAATCAGTAGTTGTGAGATCACGCGAATTTTATAGGCCCTGAACCATAACGATTATTATTCAAACATCGAATACTCACATCTCTTTAAGTTGATTTTCGAGAACGATTTCGCGATCCATGTAGCCGCGTATAATTTGTCTGGCAGCGTCTTCGGACATACTGTCGCAAAGTAATGCGTGCAAGCGAAAAACGATGGTGTCCTATGTACGATAGAAATGTTCGAACACACGTTCGAGTATGACGAACGCGATTTGAGAAGTGCAACCGTGGTAGTCGATTATTGTTTGTTTATACCGTTGTCGCCAAGGAGCCCTCTTGTTACCAACGACGCTAGTGCGGTGTCGCGAGGGTTACCGTACACACGACGATTGCCGTTGGTCTCCGTGCGCCGACGGGTCGTAGAAAAAAAAGCACATGTCGCGTTTTCTGTCTCTGTACGCGGTTTCCGATATACTCGTAATTTCTCGTCATTCGTCCACTTTGATTTATGTCATCAAATTATTTCGCCGTAATCGATCACGTGTACTATTGATTATTGTTCCGAAGTAAAAGTTTTGCGTGCGCTATTGCCGTTTGTTTTTAAAATTTCGTTCATGTAACATGTGCGACAGGGTTACATTTTCCTCGAAGCTCAATTGTTTACAGCACTGTTTTTTTGTGGTCGGTTAATCTTTTTAAACACATATCTGCTATGAATTGATTGTGTAAAATAATCCGTGTTGGAAACGAAAAAATAAAAATAAGAGAACTGCACAACCCGAAATCAAAAGTAAATACTCACTTAATCCTCGCTTCGCTTCTAGGGCAGGATACCGATACAATAATGGAACGGTTCGACAGACGTTACAGGAAAGCAGTCTGTCTGTTGTTCAAACCTCAAGGCTGTATGAGTTTAGTCATAGTACATTACTTGTGTGAACTGAAAAACTTTTTTTTTCGATTATACTTCTCAGTATTGTCAGTGACTTATTTTAACAAGTGCACACATACATTCACAACGTGCAATTATTACTATGTAATAATAAAAGGAATAGGTTACCTAGTTATTTATTTTTATTTATAAGAACAGATAACAGATTACGATGCTATTTCAATTTCTTATTTTAAAGTTTATATTTAAATATTTGTTTTGTAAAAGCATTCATTTTACTGTAGTAATAAGAGTTCGAAAATAGTAATTATTTTTTAGAGTTGCCAATCATATTTATTTCAAAATCGTATTCTGTTTGTTATAGATACAATTTGATGAGTTCTTCGAGTTTATTATGGTATCAGTTATAAACAACAAATACTTATATTAATCATGTTTCAAACGTTATGATATAAAAAGTAGTTTTCCAAAGTAAGATGTTGACTATTATGTCATTCGTCTTAATTTGCTACCGCTGTAGTTTCTATTGAGCTACAAGTCTTAATGTGAGGTGATAATGTGGAAAATTAACTACATTTATTTATATATTGTAATATTTATGTGATAGACTTATAGTAAGTTAATCATATTAGGTTTGACCAGAGGCATGTCCAGCGGGTAGGCCTGGTAGTCTCGGGGTTACCTTGATTTTTAACCTTTAAGTATACCCAAAACATGCATTTTAAAATTATATGCATATAAGCACATTGAATACGGAATGTAAAATGTAAGTACATCAACATACTGCGTAGGCAATTGTTTGACCATATTTTTATCCGGGTTACCCGGTTTTAGAACCCGGGTTCAAAACCGTTTTGACTCCCTGCTTTAAATAAAATTAATAATCGTAAAATTGATCGACAATTCTCAAGTGCTTCTTTGAAATACGCCAAATTATTTTTATAACCAGATCTGTCCTGAATTTTGGTCCTAGACACGCCTCTGGGTTTGACGTTAAAATCTTCTATTAAAATATTGGTCATGACTGTAATATGTATTAACTAAAAAAACGTTTTAAATTTAAATATTACTTACTTAACTAGGTCGTACTGTATTTTCAAGTAGTATTAATGTGGTTCTTCAAATATTTACAAATCAGTATTGTAATAATTTATGAGTATGTACAGTGATTAACCATATTTATGAAAATTCAAGCCGGTATAGTAATATGATCTCTACGAACACGGTGTAATGCAAATACAAATCCAGTACAACTACATTTATTTCTATATTTACTTATTGATTCATGTGTATGCAACTATAATATTACGAATAAATATTATTACCGAAACACAATATCTTGTGGTTGTAAAATATTTATAATTTGTGAAATTTTAAATCTCGTTAAATTATCGTACACAACCGTAAGATAATTACTTTTAAAAACCAAATGGTTTGATCAAATTTGAAGTACGAATTACGATGTTTTTTTCAAGCTGTTTTAGAATTGGTATATGATGGCAGTATAATACATTTGCAAATGTACAGTTATGTATTTATACGTATCTATTTAATAGAGGTAAGCTCTTCTTTATTCTTGCGTGTATGGTTATCAAATCATAAAAAAAAATGAAAAAAAAATTTGATTTATCGAGAGAAGCAGAGCGATGATTTATATATTATGATTTTAAGAACAAGGCGGGCGACTAGATGTAGAAGTAAATTGAAAAACTTCTACTTGTCTTGAGTCTACTAGTCTTTTGTTGCTTTAGAACCAGAAATATTTTCGCAATTTTATCTGTAAGTCTGGCTACTGGAAATACTTGATTTGTTTGTTGGTAGTCAACGTTCAAGTTACATTTCCAATATTAATATTCAGCACGGATTTGACAGGCAATTTACTACTAGACTGTAACTAACGGATAAACGAGTACATCCTCAAAGATTTGTCGTGATCTTAAAACGTAAATGAAAATTAGAATACGTAACTTCCTGTTTTATTTTTTTTTTTTTAAATTTAATGAAATTTTGCCAATTAAGCATAATGGATCAATAATTATAAATAAATTACTGTTAAAGTCAATAAGAAATTCATAAAACGTCCTGTAGAATCTACAGTGTAGATCATTGTAATCATAGTTTATTACGTAATTTGTTTGGTAGATCACGAAAAACATTACAATTACGTATACGATATAATCATACGATGTAATCATAAGAAATATAGTAACTCCTAATGAAAATCTGATTTCTGATTGTCGTGACATGTCACATCGGACAAGATACTGATACTTTAATGTGTACTCGTACATTAGATTTATAGTGCACGATGAAATGCTATATTAACTGTTGATATATATATATATATATATATTTGTGTGTGTGTGTGTAACGATCCGATTGCTTCTGAATTATAATTGTTTATATTATTTGTAGGAATGCTTATATTATAATTTCAAGACAAAATAAAAATATGTTAAAAAATTACATGTTATATAGTAATATTTTATGTTTTCACTCAATTGGTTCAGATTACTGCACATATTATCCATACGTAATACAAGTACGTTTGTAGAATAGTTTATGCTTTCATTTATTAGAAAATCAAAACAAAGAATTAATTAGTTTTCAAATGGGTTATTTTTTGTTTTTTTTTAAACTTAGAGAACTTTCAGGCTATGAAAAATTGTAAGACAAAAGGATGGGAAAAAATTATGATTAATAATAATGCATGAAAAATGAGAAACCTAACACATGAAGTTATCAATTACTACATTAAGATCACTGCAGAACTGATATGCGAAATGTTTTATTGACATCCACTGTAAGGAAGATTTATTCAAATCAGAAATAGAAGTAACGTATAGGTACGTATAATGTATAGAAACAATGTATATAAACCTTCAGTTTTGTTATGTTTTAATTGTTTAACCGGGTGACGTGATATTTTAGGCTTCAAATACATAGTTTATTAGCCTACAATAGTGTACAACACTTAAGGTTACATTTCATTTATGAATATTTTTCTTTTTTAATATTTTACATAGTTGTGAAAGTGTGGTGTCTTTGAGGTCTATTGTCCTATATGTTTGCTGTGATCTCGGCTATCTTGATGTAGTCTGTTATTTTTCTTTTGTCCAGAGTTGAATGTTTCTTTGGGTAAGATGGTCTTTATATTTGATTTTGTTCGGGCGTTCTAATAAGCGGGACATTTTAAGAATACGTTTTTAACAGTGTTCAACAGGTTTCCAGATTCACATTTTTCACCTGGATTCGGACTCCTTATACATTAGATAAGAATATAACTTAGAATGAAATTATAGCCCTAAGAATGTGTGAGTCTAGTATGTCCAATATGATCTTTTTTATTCTTATTAAATAATTTAATATATCTGTTTTCGGTAGGATATACGATTATTACTACTACAGCGCTACACTTGCGTTCTGTTCCGTGACTATCGTGGTGTGCTAATATAATTATCCGTTTTAACGGAATTCCGAGTGCAGAACTTTTCACGTGTATATATAGGGTGTCCGAAAAATTTCAACACGAACATTCGAATATTTTGTGATCATTTAAAAGAAAAAGAAGTTGATCGTTCGCTTGAACCGGCGAAATGTATATTCAAGGAAACGTCCGTTTCCTCTGCGGACATTAAACTCCAAACTGCTGTAGCGGTATGACGACGAATCATCGAACAACGTTTAAATAACAACTATGCAACTGCATAGTGACTATTGTATGTTCCATATTGTAAATTTGTTTACTGGCAGTAAATCGACTATATCTGTTTTTACGATTCTCACGTATATTCCATGCGCATTGTGGTATAACGCGGTATATGCGCTTAGAGATGCTAGCGAAATACCCTTTACACATAGTACAGTTACTTCCGAAAGTTAATTCAACTATTATTATTATTACGTCCTTCTCCTGCCGACCACGCCGTCATTCGGGTAGTACGCTCTCCCACGCGTATCTATCGTTAATTTTTCGCCACATCACGCATAAGCCTACGTACACAATACTTGTTGTTATCAAAGGAAAGCGTGGGGGAGGGAGGGGGAACTCGTTTTATTGAACGCAGCGGGCGAAAAAAATAAAATCGCACACATGTACCGCGTCACGCGTACCTGCCGTGTGCAGAGGGGAATCGGACTGATAAAAAACAACAATGACAAAAATGCGTTATCGAAAACAACGATCGTACCGAACCTGCGTGGTGATACGATTGCCGCGGTGCAGTGCGCGTACGAGACCGCGATAGGCATTCGCAAGACCATGCGGTACGTTCCATTACCGCGATACCGTATTTTTTCCCATGCTGCGCGTATTGCCTATCGTTTTGATACGTTATGTTTCGCGTTATTACCGTCACCCGATACCGCGAGCAAACCGATAAGTCGCGGCCAAAAGTGCCGCAGCTGTGCTAGACACTTGCACGCGCATAAATTATACGACGTCGGGGAACGGGTTACCGTTCCGTGCTACCGTCATCCGCCTGCCCGTCCGCCCGCCAGCCCCAACGCATTTGTCGGAAAACTAATTGCGTAGGTACGGACACCGCCAATAGCGTTTAGTCCTTGCTCATATTCGCGGCGCGCAGAACTATCGTTTCACCGTGGGTCCTCGACGCGTACTTATTCCAATGCTAGAGCATAGTTAACTGTGCGGTTGAAACAATAATGTTTTAGACGTTATAACGAGTTTTCGATATTTTCCCGAAGGTTCCGACAAAAAATATTATCCCTGGCGATATCGTTTCTTCGACTTAATGTTATTCGTTCATCATCAACTGCATAGGTACGCGAGAAACGGTTAGGTTCATTTATTCACTTCGCGGTGTCACTAATATACCACACGGACGGGAAATAATTGTAATCCTGTTCGAACTGCGAATTTTCCCCAGGTTTCCGCGCACGTGAGAGATAAAACTACGTACGCCTATCTGCGTGCATTCTACTCCTGTTGTTCGCTCGTGACCCGTTATAACCACACATTTAATCGAGTTGGAGGAAGAAAAAAACTCGACTTGATCAACACACTCCTTGGTTCTTCTGCAATTACGAATTGTACACACGAATAACTAGATTATTAAATTAGTACCATATATAAGTAGTGTTCGTATCGATGTAGGTGTATCTGCAACTACTGCATAGTTGTCGATAAGAAGAAACGCGTGGTGCAGTGGAGCGGAAACGTCGTTAGTAACTTGCCCACCATACAGTTTTCGCTATCGTTTTTTCCCCTTACACATTATTGTTATAGCTAAGTACATAAATTACACACACACACACACACACACACACGTATTAAAATCCGTTATTTGATAAAACATCGAACGCTTTTCATTTTATAAATCGTTATCATTTATGAAAACAAAATGTCATGAGTTTTAAAAACTTACTATGCTTAAATATTTTTCCTGGTAATTATATTATATAATATTAATTAATATTAATCATATCGATCATAATTGTTTAGAATTAACGGTCTGTTAAGTATTTGAAAAAAAAATTAAAAAATAATAAATCAATATGCATTTTTTTTATCTAACATCAAAAATGCATTTTTATATAAAATCTCAAGAGTTAGATAAATTTTTAAAAAGTACAATATAAATTTATTTTAATATTTTTAATAATATGCAAACAATTTACAGATGTTATCTATTTAGTAATCGTATAGTTTAAACGAAAATATACTCGTACTGTTGATAAATATTTGTGATTAAAATAAAACACATAAGCCTATAAAATCAAAGTATTTTATTTGTACTTAAAAATGTTATCTGTTATATTATAAATGAAAAACAAATAATAATAAAAATAATAATAAGAATAATAACATCATTGAGTATATAAAGTAGCAATTAACGATCCTCATGACTCGAGCCGAACGAACAAATTGATTGAATTACAATAGACAAACTTGTTCTCTTGGCTCAAGGGATCAGGTCGTCTAGAATACTATACACTCAATGAATACAAGTTTCTAACTCACATATTTTATGATTCCGGTAGTGTTCCAGGAGGACTGAATGCTTTCCCGTGCCGTGGCTGCTTCGTGGTCTGTGTTGTACGACAATTAAAGTACGAATGTAGTGCGTTAAACAATTTCCTATCACTACCGTTTCATCTATTGCTAGCTCATAACACTTGTTTCAATACATATACCGACGACCCCCTTCCATTGGACTTACTCAAAAAAATACGTTGGCAAGTACACGTAACACAATTATATTAGATGCTAAATATTAAAAAAGGCGTTCATTCCACCACCTACCCATTATTATCACATAAAACGGTCACAAAACCTACTCGACCATAAATATTGTCCGTGTTTGCTCACTGTGTCATTGTATGTAGAGAATATGGTAATATTATTAATTGTTTCGAGTATCTTGAAACCGCGGTGGATTACAGGGCACATGAATTTAATGAAAAAAAACTTTATTAACAAATTGAAACCGTATTATTCTTGGATTGAAATGTGTAAAGCTGCTATAATCTTAAAATTGCCCATTAAGCAATAAAAAAAACATTTACTTGTGGTGGTTCGGTAGATAAGTATTTAAATCCCTTTTTCAAAATACTGTTGCAGACATAAAGTACAAATTTGTTACGGTCTATGCCCGATCATACATTATTACCAAATAAAGATGATTATGTATCGCAGTACACAATAGCCGGTGCATGATTTTAAATTGTTTAAAAAATAATTAGTTAACCGTATTACTAGATGCTTTGAATTTTGAGCTATGTATTTTTATAGAAAAGTAATTGTAATCGACAAATGTCTATTTCTCAAATGTGTGTAATTAACAAATTATTAAGTGTCCTTATAATTTAGCAATATATAGTAATTAAAACAAAACTATCCAAGAGGAATAATACTTGTACATGGCTAAAATTGTGAGTAAATATTTAATAATGACAGCAGTTCAGTATAAAACGGCAGACCTTTGATAATTCAACTAAC
The DNA here is from genome assembly GCA_034509805.1 of Sipha maydis. Taxonomy (NCBI): domain Eukaryota; kingdom Metazoa; phylum Arthropoda; class Insecta; order Hemiptera; family Aphididae; genus Sipha; species Sipha maydis. Next base: position 131,619 of record JASXSY010001432.1, on the reverse strand, counting down.
CTGCGTTACTCATCGTTATACTTAATTTAATCCTACGGTTTTTACGCCCGAATATATTGAATATAATAATAATATGATTGTATTATTTAAATAGATTCTGAATACTACGTAATTACTGTATCTTATTAAATATTGGAACAGAAATTAGTGATTTTTTCATGGAGGGGAGGGGGATATAAAATTATTTTTGTACATAATATGTATATTAGTTATATCCTACTAAATTTACAAAATAAGATTTCATTTTTTTGATGACTGTGCCATTTCATCAATTATTTGTATCTATTCTTATATAATCAAGTCTAGATTAAGGTGATACTGGTCATAATAAATAAATTATTTTTAACCAACGAGGGGGATATCTCCCCCATATCCCCCCCGTAGATCTAACAATGGCAGAAATAAAAATAAAAATATGTTTTATTGGTTGTTGCCGGAAAGCTTTCGTTGGATACAATAACTATAGTTATAGCTTAGTTATAGGGTATACCTTCTCGTTAGGTCATAATATTACACCAATGAGAAAAATGTATGGTTGTTGCTAAACAAAATTCAAAATGAAGTGGCTGTCTGCATTGTATCTGATACCTTTTAATATTTTGAACAATTATAATTACTCGATAAAATTGATTGAACTTACTATCAATAAAGTTAATAAATTGAACCGATTATCTTGAAGTGTTTAGTCATCATAAATATAAGTTTGTTATTTCTAAGCACTCAATAAAATACGAATAATAATATATTGAAGTATGTACATCATGTAAATGTAATACATTTAAAAATGATTGCATTTGTTAAAAGTTATCTGAAATGTGTTAATTAAACAATACCTATATATTAAATAATGTCTAAGATATGTACATGAAATATATCGATGATAAGATTAAAATTGAAATAACACATTAGTTTCTCCGTTTTGTAAATAAGACATTGATTTAATTTTGTTTATGTTTTGTCCCTTTTGTAATTTGAATATCTACATTTATATGGATTTTTTATTTAAGACTGTATTATTACTTAAATTTATTTTTAAATATTTATTTAAGAATGTAATATTTTAAAATTTAACAAGAATTGTTAGTAACATATACTTATAAAAATGTTCATTCTTGCTGTTTTGATTTTTTGATTTTTAATTTATTAGTGTTAAAAACCATAATTTCTATTCGTCATAATAATAATAAGGTTTTTAAGTCGATAATATATTTATTTTATATATATCTCAAATTAAAATGAAACTAAATCTCTATAGTTTTAAGTAAATTGTATAATATGTAGATGACAGTCATGTCATTATAGAATTATGTACCCTAAGTATTAAAATTATGTATTATTATGACCATGACTTATCATAATTTATAGATTGATCGTTGTTATGGGTAAATTGCTGGCCAGATTTATATTATATTGACATGCACAATTTACTAATTTTGCGTGACACATATTATTTTGTTTACAAAATGCATATGCCATACTGTAATTTCATTTCATTATGATTATTTCGATAGAATTTAATCAAAAATATGATTTTAATATGGTTATGCAGTTGTTGTGATTGAATTTTATTTATATTAATTATACATCTATTCATCGCTGTTATTATCTCTTTGATTATCAATGACAATAAAAAATACAATTCTTCTTGACTCATACCTAGATATTATGACAGTTATGTATAGTATACATTGTATACGTTTAAACATATTTATTTGTAGGTATTAAATATAAATCAGCGTGAAACGCAATTAGTTAACAGTCGATTTAGTATAGAATCGTTTTTGAACTGATTATAAAATAGTAGTTTGCTGTACTATTTAGTAAATAATAACATTTCGAATATATATTATATTGTTTATACACTCAAAATAAGTCTGCATACGATTAAAAGAAATAGTTCACCGAATCGCTTTTAAGAGGTCGTTTAAGAGAATACCATTATTCTCAAGGGGTAAACTGTTTTATAGATGCTAAGTACGATTAAAATAGCATATATATATATATATATATATATGGGTATATTCAGTAGTACCGAACTATCAAAAAAAGAAAGAACACAAGTGTTTAAGATGATACCAATATACTAAAAAATTAAACAAAAAATGTGAAAGAATCGCGAGTCGTAGGGCAACCACAAACTATTACAGAATACAAAATGACGTAGTTATTCATTTTGTCATTGATTCAAAACCTAAGTAAAAAGTTATTAATTTTGTATACTACGCTTTATTAATAATATATTATTACTACGCTTTGTACACATTGATAATGTAGTGATACTTTATTTGTTATTATTTTAATACTTCCCGAGCATGTACATTGTACAATGTATAATATTAATACATGTTTAATATTAACACCCATCGTCCCTTTTAAAAATGTGTGATTGCTGTTACACCTATATAGTATATTCGGCACCCCTGGGTATACTACATTAGTGACATAATTAAAAATCTATTCGTTTTGGATGATTGAATTAGTAGATTTTTGGGGAGACTGTACTCCTTCACTTTTGTACATAAACGATACATTTTTGTAAAAACCGAAATATGTGAACAGATAACGATGAGTTTGTAATCGATTTAACGGTATTACTTACTTGATTTTTCATAGCGAGTGAGTAGAAGTCATCCATTGCAACCTTGCTGTATGTATAATAATGTTAGTTTTTACTCATACATGCGCACGTGGGCTCACAATCATTTATTTTTGCCGTTAAAGCTAGGTATGAAATTAAGCAGAAAACATCGACTAAAATGTAGAAAAGCCATCCGAGTGATGTTGATGATTTACAGCCGTAAACTTGTAAAAAAAAAAAAATAACTGCAAATACCACTGACACAGAGATATAAATACGCGGCATAAAAGTTATGGTATAATATTAGTCATAAACTTCCGACAGGTACGTTAACATATAAAACTGAAGCGAGTCTTTGAGAATGACGATAGTCCCCGGCTCGTTGTGTTACACAATCTACCCTAACCATATTCTGCATCGGCTATCTTATCTAATGTCTTGACTGAACATGATATGCTTAACGCGTGCGAAAATCGTTTTATTTGTCGTACTCATGTACGTGAGTACCTCGAATAGTAAATAAGTAAATTTAAACAGATTGTTATACATTTACATGGTGAATGGAAGTTAAATTTAGAATTTAACTGGACATATCAGGATTTCAAAATTCCGAATTATTCGGATCAGTGAAATCCGGATTTCATAGATTTAACAGATTAATTTTTGAACATAGGCATATAATAATATAACTTTATTTCTAACGCATTTTAACTGATCTTAACTCAACATTTTAATAACTTGTTGTTTTGGTAACTAATAATAAATTATTAAACTGTTGAAGTTACGATTAGTATACTGTAATTCATAAAATATAATTTTGATTTCTTGTTAAATTTTCATTTTAATAAATAAAATAATTAATTTTACTAGAAATCAAGAATAATTTTAGGTCACATAAAAAGCAAATCATAATTGAATCGTATATTACAGAAACTTCGTAAGACAGAATTTTCGAGACATATTTTTTTCATTTTCTTATATTTTATTAGTAGACACGATGATTTGTACAGAAACCCCGTTTTATTGAAGTGGCCAATTCGCGTCTTTGAAATTTTTGTTTGGAGTAGAAACCTCACAAGTGAAATTATTTAGGAGATTATTAGTTTCTCGAAAGTTTTTAAATTCTAGGCTTAAGGAGTTTCTGTAAAAACGATTCAATTCCCGGTAATCCGGATTTAGATGTCTGGATATTTGGAAAATTCAGTTCTTTCATTTTCATGCTATCCCTATTTACGTATCGCTTAGGCGGTTTGCAACGCATCGCATTTTCAGTTGTGCACATGTTTTTTCTTTTAGATAGTTGTTTTAAAAAAAAAAGTTCGTTGAGAAAAATGTAAAATCGTTGTTACGATCGTGTGAGTTAAGTATGAAAATATGTAGGTATGATAAACGCATAAATCGCGGTACATCTGTGATTAATTTCAACATAGTAATGTTAAATAACTACTAGGTCGTAACCAAAGGAGTTTTTTTTTATCGAAGAGAAGAGAGAGGTTTCTAAATTTGAGAATAAAATGTTACCTAAATTTTCCTATTATACTGGTAAAATAAAAATTAGGTCATACAGATTAATTTGTTCTAGATAGCGTCCAGAATCAGTAAACCGTCTGTAGGTCAAATATTGTAAATTATAATTTTGTACTTTGTAACTATAAAAATTGATGTGACATCTCGGCTGAAGTTTATGTAGTCTCTATGGTAACGGTGGAAGTGTCAACCAAGATGATAGTAACAATAATCAAAATACTATATTTTTTATATAATACTAGCTGACCCGATAAACGTTGTTTTGCTATACATAACAAACTACCAACAGAACGCACTTCGTGTAGAATGATAGTGACGTTTAAACACATACAAAACTAACGAAGAAAAAATAAAACTACACGATATTGTCGAGAAACTTCGAAATAATCGGTTTCTAATGCCAACCTGAAAGCATCATTGAATTTCTTAAGAGCATAGAAATATTTAAATACATATAAAATTAATAACAATAATTAGCCATAAGTTGTCATACTATAAATATCAAATGTGTTATTCATATTATCAATGTTCACAAAATATATACCGTCATGGGATTTCGGAATACGTTAATTGACACGTCTATATAAACACTCCACAATGTAAGAGTGATCTCTATATTATTATTATATTTCTATCATATATGTTCGGTGTGAAAACGAGTTCGTGTAGTGGATCGTTGTAAAAACGAAACGAAAATCAGTAAATTGTTATATGTCCGTATTGCTGCGGTGCATGTACGTTTTTTTTTTCTTCTCGTTTATGTCAAAAAATTTAAACGTATATTATAACACATATTATATTATATTATTGTGTACAAGCGGCGGTGTGGATGCTATGCGTGGCGACGGTTTATACAAGTGTTACCATCACCGTCGGTTTGTACAAGTGCATTTTAAAATGGGGCATTGTTGTCATCTCGTTTGTCAACCTTTGTTTTACGCCACACACATTTCGTCCGTCTCTGCGTCCGTGTCACGCGGCCGCGTATATTATAATACCTATAACGCATTTTAACGTCGCACCGTTATACTATTTTTCACTTTTCTATACTTACACATAGGTACCTATAACACACACATACACACACGGGCACTGACACGCACGCAGACATACGCAGACACTAATAGTACGAGTCCTTTACTTCTATACGATAATTGTTATTATTATATTTATTTTTTTAATATTTCAGTTACACAATTCCGCATGTGTGCGAGGCGAGTAGAGCCAACCACGTCGTACGGGAGGTACACAGCACACGTATTATTCGTCAAATTATCTCGTTTATTTCGATTATTTTTTGGGCTTTTTGAGCGTAGCTCCAATATAAAAGTGAAAAGAAAAAAAAACCTTCTCCACATATACTATTAATAATATTTTAATTTTATAACGGACTTATCGTACGAGCTGGTGTTCAACTTAAACCGTCGTGGGTATCGATAACATGTTCGTATAATATATAAGATATGATTTAGATTGATTCCATCATTCAAGTCAAAACCATTATCAAGAAAATCCAAAATAACATTATATAATGTTTTAATCAAACCTTGAGCCCTGTATGCAGTATCTGGATCACGACTAAATCGGGTGAAAATAATTTAGAAGTGTTCGAAAGAAATATGTTTATAAAAATATTCGGCACAAAGATAGGAAATGAAAGATAATATAAAATACGAAGTAATAAAGAGTTAGAAAAGTTATATAACGATCCGGACATTGTTGAAACTTTTAAAAGTGCACGAATTAGTTGGGCTAGCCATGTATAGATCGGATGGACTAATTAGCAAGGTAACTGCGCGGAAACCAAACACAAAGAGATCTAGAGGACGGCCCAGACACAGATGGACAAACTTAATATAAGAAAACTTAACGCAGAAGATATAATAAAAGACACTTTACTTCAGTAAAAAAGAGTGGAGATAGTATGTTGTTGCGGTGATGGGCCTACGGCTTGTAAAAAGCCTAAAAAGAAAAAAATTTGATATAGATAAGATTACTTTTAAAATATCTATTATGGGTACAAAATATATAAAAACAATATAGCTAATAAATTAAAATTAAGTTACATTAATCCGATATGTGTAAATGCGTGTATAATATCATAACGTAATAAATTAATCAAATCCAAGTGATGACCTACTCTTTTCTTATAACACCATATAATATATATTTATAGCTGTGTTGTGATTCGAAATATTTAACCTTATTTTTAGCTGTATTTGTAGTTTTTTTCTCTAATAATTACACATTATATAATCAATAAGATAATAATGTAAATATTTTTAACTTATTAACTTGAATAACGTTTTAAAAAGTTTTTTTATTAAACCAAATGGTTTTGTAAACTCATAACATAGAATAAAGTCTTAAGTTGAATGAAAATTGAAATTAAAATTTCACACCATGTTATTATTTTGATATGTATAGTTGTAGAGTAAAATAGCAGCATAGTTTGTTAATAAAAAGTTAGTAAAAATTATAATTTGTATGCGATATTAACAACAATGTTGTATAATGAATTGAGACAATGTAACGTGATTTACAACTTATTAAAAATTGATTACAATTGTATTCTTTATGAGAAAAATTGAATTTACACATGTATATTTTATCATTATCATTATAAATATCAACCAAATATAAATGATTATTAAAAATGTTTTAAAAACGTAAGCTGTTTTTTTCGCAAAACATTTTATCTTATCATATTTTATTTCAACAAATACTTGATAAAAAAATATGTATTAGGCATGTATACGTATGAATATTGGATAGTAGTGAATTTTCCGATCATTGAAACATAATTATTATAAATAATATTTGTATTAATTATTGTATAATATGTAGTATTGTTTTCAACTTCCAATCATCACAGCACATGTATTTAAATTAAATAGGTAAACTTGTTTAACATATGTCTCGATAATCATTAGTATAATACTTTTAAATGGTAAGTAAGATACGTATAATGTATGTGAAACAGTGTTTTGAGTTCAGATTAATAATTTATATCAATTTGAAATGTACGTAATTTTACCTACGTTCGAATTTTGAACCGAATTGAAGATAAATATTTGTCAATGGAATATTTTAACAATTGATTTTACTTTATTTCTAAAATTGACTGGGTTCAATATAATTTTATTTCATAGAGATTACAAGCTAATTTTTAAAATCATAGATTTTTTTTGAGGAAAACCTTAATACCTTTTGGAGGTATTTAATAATTAGATCTTCCGCAGAAGAATTAATGTACATTTTTGACCTTTAAAAATAATTATTCGAGTAATATTATGCTTTTCATAATTTTTCAGTTTTTATGTCATCAGAAAATAATCTCTACAATTAGTTCGTAGTGTATCTATATGACATTTTATCATTATTTTCTTTTTGTTTAAGTATTACTTATTTGTTATACTTAATTATTTCAAGTTTGTTCTTCGTATAATCGGAATTATTACATTTTTAATACAATTTTATTTTTTATAAAATATAGTTAAAATTGTAAATTGGTTGTAAAATTATAAAAAATTGTTACTTATTAAAGGAATACTAGTGATTATTATCACCATTGGTATAACCTAAAGAGTAAAGTACTGTTAACGGTACATAATTTTAATATTAAATGTTCCATTTTTGGTATTAAATACATAAATTTCTTATATGAAATTTATGCACATGTCTGATAATTTTAAAATTGTATTATACAGTATAAGCATAGCAGTTCTTATAGGTATATAACTAAAATGTAATGACAATTGATGCGCATGCACTTATAAATTATTAAATTCTATTATATAAAACACATTATAATTAGATAAAAATACATATACATTTTTAAGCGTAATCATTGTCATAACCGAATAAACTATAATAACCATTAAATTATTCATCTATTATATTTTCATAGCTCAGTATGTATAAGCTATTTTTAAAAATATTTTAATTGTACTTAGCCGTATAATTTATGTAAAATAATTACATGAGGATAAGCAGTAATACATTAGTATAATACATTATAGTTGACAATATATTAGTATGATAAACGATAAAAAAATAATACAACAGTGAGCTAAAAATCAACATGATATACAACAATTATGTTTTTTTTTTATTATTAATTTTCAATAAATTTATTAAAAAAAAAAAAAAAAAAAAAAAAACATACGTACCATCTGTACAGTATTAGTTATTTGTACAGTAAAACACAGAGTTATATGGTTCTTTTGACCCGGATGTGTTAGGTGTTGTTTTAATACATATAGTACCGTTCCTATAATATAATGTGTCATTTGCTCATTACAGAATAGTACATGAGATACAATACTAAGATCCTACAACATATCTGACAGTAAAACTTATACAGTTTAAAATAAAAATAAAAAATGACAACTAAATTGTTTTTCACACGATATGTAAAACGATTGGTTTGAAGTACACATTTTTAGTATTTAAGCGCCGTATCTTACCAGGTATAGATTGGTTCTTATACATTAATGAATATAACATCATGCACAATAAAAATCAAGGAGTATTCCATTAAGTCGCGATTTACGAGGGTTGTCACAAAAGTAATGCACAGCGCGCTCTAGCTGTTTTTAAATATGATATTATCAGTTGAGTTTAGTATCAAATTTAGGAGCTTTAAGTCTAACTACGGCTACAAATAATATATATATATATAAACATATTATCTACAACCGTGACTCTAACGAATCCGTTGGTTTTTTAATTTTCTGTCGCCGGAATAAAAGGATACGCGCAAATATATACCGTGAACTCCTATCTCATTACAAAAATGATGGAGAAACGTTTCTTGACTGTATAATTGCAATAGATAAGACTTGGATCCGTGATTTTAAGCGGGAAAATTAAATCTCAAAGTAATATTTGGAAGGGAATAACATTACCAAGAGCGAAAATAGTTTGTCACCAGCAATGAATAGTGAAATGAATGAGGATTTCTGTTTACGATAAACTTGAGATCGGTCACTGATCGATTTACAATTGACAGTAGTGTAAACGGGGCATACTTTAAAACATTCCTTACTAAAAAATTAAGAATAGAAATCAGTAAAAAGCCACTGGATATGTTGCAACATTGGTGTGTTCTTATTACACTATAATGCGTGTCGTTTTTTTAGAGAAATATGGATGTGAACGCCTCAAATACACACCGTATTTTCTTTCAATTTAAGCCTCCCGATCATCGATTTATTTTCAAAACCGAAGAAACTACTTAGAGAAATCCGTTCTCTCGACTTAAATATACTGAACAAAGCAGTGAGCCAAAGAACCTGTGAACTCAACAAAGATGATGTCTACGCAACATTTAAGGGCTCCTACAATGATGGAAATCGTGTATAGACAAGCAGGGAAATTATATCGAAGACCTATAATATATTATTTCGAATAAATAAGTACTTATTTATTCAGAATCAATTGTACATTCATCTTGGACAACCCTTGTATTTTTCGTGATTGAAAACAATAATTATTACTGTAATGCAAAGACAAATAAATACAATACTACAAATAAATAAGATTTATTCAGCTAATTAAAAAATAAAATTAATTTTTCGTATCCAGTCTTTAATCTGAGTCTGACTGTTCTTCGTCTACAAAATCCATAGATTTTGAACTGGAACTAAAGAAACTTGATGTTTTAATTTTGCATTATTTTAGTTTATTAATTTAGTGTTGAGTATAATATTATAAGCATATAACAGTAGCAAACAGTTAATAGATAATAAATGTTAAATAAATAATTAATTAATCAGTAAATTTTAATGTAATTCTCAATAAAGCAGCTCAATTATAAATAATAATTATATAACATTTTGTAATAAAATTGTTAAACTAGTAGATAAATAAATTAAATGTCTATTCAATCCGTAAATAAATTATTTAATTTAATGGTACTATTTAATAATAATTTTAATTGAGAACGTACCTTGGTGTTATAGTGGACAAACGGTTGCCGGCAGGTAAACTAGCTCTCTTTTTAGTTTCTTCCTCTAGCGATGAAAGGGACATGCAAAACGTCGATCCGATCTCTTTAAGTTGCCTGATCCCGTAATGGAAACCCTGGAAATCATTCAAATAAAACGTTAGTTACTTTCGTAGTTTCAATACAACAAAAACAGTAAACTCGCGATGAAAAATAAGGCTGTTTATACTTTGTAAAGTCCTTCATCACAACCACAATAACTAGTCTCCAGAGTATAACTTCGTTTTACACCGTAGCATCTCCAAGCAGTTATTCTTGCTGTAGTTTCTCGATTTCTTTCCACTTTGAATTTACACTGCGACAATGTAAAAGACGGACAACAGTTTTGCATTAAGATCGGTAGAACCTGAAAAACAATTTATACCTATTATTTATTTATCCGCGGAAATTAAATGTTAGGTGTAAATTAAAAAGTTTAAATTGTATGCAATTTAATTATTGTAAAACAAGAAAACCATACAGACAAAATTGTTATGATAATTATAATAATAATCATTATATTAAATAATTATAATATAATAACTATAATTTATAATTATTATAAAGTCTAAAATATTGTAATTTGCTTGTTTGTTTTGTGGGTTATTATTATTATATTATTTTTTAAAATATATAGATATATGTATATACGTCACAACAAAACCAGTTTGTTGTTCTAACAACTAACCATGAAATCCGTTTCATTTTCATATTTGGCCAAATCCATTCGTAACCAACTTTTCTTCGCCGAACATCCGTAAAAAAAGCAATTTTTTTGATTTGAATGACCATGAAAATCACAATACACGTAAGGTACAGTTTTCATTATTTGTGTTATGTATTCCAAAATTCCCTAGAACATTAATCTTATTATTTAATATTTCATGATAACAATATTTGACCTTGTAATGGAGATATTTCCCAGACGAAAACGGTCTTTTTCATGGCCACTAATTACACCATAAAGTACGTAATCTGTAATAACGTACTATACACCGCCAGACCGCATGAGCCAATGAGAAATGTGAACGGACAACGAACGATGGACAAGAAAAGGATATCTACGGATAGGGGAGATCATCCCCGATCTTAAAATCAACACAATGATTAAATGGTTCGATACATGGAGACCTAAAGTTAATCCCCTAAAAACAACAGCAGAACTGTTCAATAAAAAATCATACAGTATACTTTATAAAAATTAAAGACGGAAACATGATTATACTTTGGTCAAATCAAGTTAAGTACCTTGGAATGCTAAAAAATAAAAATCTCACATTCGGCAATCATATTAAAGAAATTGTCAGCAGAGCCTCTTATCGGCGAGGATCTCTTAATTCAGTTATCAACAAATCCAGCCCGATTTCAACAAAAATCAAACTTAACATTAATGTTCTTTACATCAAATCACTTATCACCTATGCCGGTTCGGCATGGGCCCCTTGTATCTCTTCAACTAACTGGGCAAAATTTAAAGCTGTTCAAAATATCTATTTTCGAATAATAGCTAAATAATCCCAGTTCATCTCAAACCTCACAATCCGCAGCTCATAAAAAAAAAAAAAATTCAAACAATCTAGAAAAACAAGAAATCCAACACGCAAATTCTCTTACTATAAAACTTGAGTTCAAACTTCAAACACATCCATGAACTAGGACGCTCATCTCCCGAAACAACATATACAAAAATAAAAATAAATTCAGCCAGTAATACGATCCAAACAGTAATCGATTAAAAGTAATCAAAAATAACTAATATTGAAATTTAAAATCTTAACAACTTGAATAGGCGCAAGCCTAAGATAACACGTTCGTAAACCATCCTTTTGCAAAGCATTGCAATGAAAGATTTAAACCTTCATCGTCCATCTTCAAACATTTTCAATCTGAAACTTTCGGGGATAAAAGGATTAGAAGACGAACAACCAGTGAACGACCACCATCTCAATGACGGCGATGACACTGCCATCTACGAGCAGCTAATCCTTTCGTCGATAATCACCCGTTGAACCGCCGGTAGTGTCGCGAAATTATCGGCGAGTTAATGCATGATTCTTTCCGACTACTGTCATTAGTCAAACGGTGTAAAGATCACGTGTTTCGGTCCACCTGTCATCGAGACCATTAAAAAACTCTTCTGAGGGCCACAAAACAATCGAGATACTTTCGGTGTGTCGTAATTTTCTGTATTAATTGTATTATGGGACAAGACATAACGAGACAAGATAAACGATCTCATTATTGTTATAGTCTGGCCTGATACTGGCCGCTGTGGCCACTTACTTAAGCCTGCCGCACAGTTTGGATTTAAACCCATCATCCCCCTATTTGTTATTAGTTTATACATTTAATATTTAATAATAGAGTACAATTATAAAAAAAATATCATATAACTTAGTTTACGAAGACAGGTATTCGAATAACGGAGTACCATTTCAACCTTCGTATTAATTTGACTACAAAGATAACTTTTCACATAACACAATTAAATTAATAGTTAAAAAAAGAATTAAAAATGATTTTTAATTGAAGGTGCTTTTTGAACAGTATTAATTAATATGGCCTAGAATTGTTTATGGCAGTTAAACCATAAAATTGCATTCAGAATTTATATTATAATTGTATTTTGTTTTTCAGATGAATTTTTTTGTTGTAAATTTTTAGTTATACAGTAGACGCCGCTTATAAGACTCACTTTGGGACTAGCACAATGTGAGTCTTATAACTGAATGAATCTTATAAGCGAAGTGGAAAAAAAAAATTAATTACGTATTTATAAATTTTATTTTACTACATATTTTACTTTGATTTTAATACATTAACACATATTAAATATTAAATACTTTATTATTGAATAAATTTAATAATCCCGATAAAAAAACTAAAATTATAATAGGCAAATATGTATTACAAATAAAAATTATTTTTGATAAAAATTTGTAATTTTTGTTTGTTTTTTATTTTATTCTAATATTCCGATGAATTCTGCGATAAAAATTATTATGTTATAAGGTACCAACAGAAACTAGAAATAATCAACATGAATATTATTTAATTTTTCAATACCAATTTATTTCTAAATTATAACCTAAAAAGTTTATTTTCTACTATTTATTTTACAAAATTTGAGTCTTATAACCGAAGTGTTGAATCTTATAACCGATTTTTTTTAATGTATTTGGATACGTCCGGACCGTTCCAGACGATTTTGAGTCTAATAAGCGACTGAACCTTATAATTATATCCGTGAGTCTTATAAGCGGCGTCTACTGTATAAGAAATGAGAGAATTATGTATAATAATAATATTGGTATTTATCAATGACGAATAAACGAAAAATTCTAAAATAAAGTTAAACGTATTATTTTAGTCATAACCATATGATTAAATGAACTACAATTAAATTCGCAATATCCGTAATTTTAACCACATTGTTACATTATTATAAATCATAATACGGTATTTATCTTGGGTGATTATTTAGACTTGAATTGAAAATATTTTGTAAAAAATGTTAATATGTTCTTTTATCGTTTCGACTACCTATAAAACATTTTTGTTGGAAATGATCGTGGTACAAAGAGCTTTTATCGTTATTAAATCTTTGTGTAAACTCCATTTGTAGATATATCTTATAAACATTATAATCAGTTATAATCGAGTCGAATGCACGGTGACATTCGCACAATACTACCTATAAATCAATATTATAAACACGTACCCGAGCATGAAATATTTCTGGATGCAGTTTTGGGTCGGGCGCACTCCATTTTCTGTTTAGGTCTTCATTGGTCAGACCACATCGATGGCTAAAACAGATAATAATCAATAATATATAAATCATATCGCATTTAAATACCTTTCTCTAAGAGACTGCATTATTTGCTATTGTATTTTTGCTTTATTTTTTTGTTTTGCGAGTGGCGCCTGCCGATTTGTTGATAAAATCGCCGTGTTCGAGGAATTTAACATTTTGGCGCCAATTGTCCGGCAGACAACCCCTAATTCGCAGCATGATATCGAATTAAAGACAAGCGAAATTCGCGAATCTTTCAACCCCCTCCCCTCTACGGTTTTAGTTAAACGAACATATCGACAATAACATTTATCATGATTTATAGTATCGGTCAATGATCGATGATCATAGTTTTAAATATACATTATTCCAATTCTCTTGGCTATTGTATTCTGACGATTTATAGTACAATTGTGTTATAAAACTCAAGTTGAGTATCTCTATACTACGTTAGTTCTCATACGCTGTTAAAAAAAGTGTATGGTGACAAACTAACATTCCAGAATGATCATTGATCTTATAATATACATCGGCTGTAACACAATAATCAGTTGAATGAATATTACCGTTGATTGTATGTTATAGTATTATAATTTCATTAAAAATAAATTTTAATATATGTGTATGTGAAAAAAAATACTTACGTAATATTTTATATATTACAGTTAATGATTAAATAATTTGTATTAGAAAATATTAATTATTTAAGGGCTCATTAACAGAGTATCCGTGTGATATATAAAATTAAGCATATATTCAAAAATAAGTTTGAAGACAACTTAATTAGCAATGTATAATAATTATAATTATATTTCATCACAAGGTATACGTATTCTTGGGGTACTTTATTTTGAAAATAAGGATATTTTTAGTATTTTTTTATTTAATTTTTATTTAACTATAACACGTTTTTAAGTTTTTTCTTAATACTTATATTTGTTTACTCATATTGAATATTATTCAAATAATATTAAAAAAGTATTTATTTTTTTAATTAAGGACAAATAAATTATAAAGTAAATAACTTCTATATTTGCGTTAAAATATAGATTATATTTTTTATAGATATAAAAATTTCTTTAGATCATATTGCATTTTTATAAAAATCTCACAATTACAACAAATTTTACCAATTTTTGAATAAATTTTACCAGTCACACGTGTTAGAATAATGTATTCTATGAGTATTACGTTATAGACCATTATAAGCCATTAGACGTTTAAAAATACTAGTTAATAAATAAATGAGTATGAAAAAATAAAAAATTAAAAAAAATAATATAATAATATAATAATAGAGAACTGCATGTTTTTTTTAAATAATCGTTTTTTTTTTTCGAAGAATTTGTAATTAATTTTATTTGGTCGCATCGAGACGGTAATTTTCAATTTCAACACGGAACTCTACAATTCTGTATAAACGTACGTGAATTTAATCAAATCAATGCAACTGATGATTATATATATATTTTTTTATTTTCAAAATTACCGCGAGATAATGGAACTTCGCTAATAAGATTATTCTACGACGATCAAACGTAGAAACAAGATATCCGTTCGGTGAACATGGCGCAGTAAATGACGACTAATCACGATTTCACGTGGGTGTTTTACAATGAATGTGTTTTACACTCGAAGCGGGATGTAAAACAATGCGAGAATTTTTAATAATTACATTACCTCGAGAAACATAATTCATCGGGGCTCGGATAATAGAATATGTTAGCGCGTCGAAGAATCTCCAATACACAATCGTGGGAATTTTTGTGATTCCCGCAATTGCCGTGACGCGCCACTGTATTTTTTTCTTTTCCATTTTTACCAGCGTCTACACATGTATTTTATGCGCATCTAAAACACGGTTTAATACACGAGACGGTGCAGAATTTACGTATTAATTTGAAAGAATGTACGAAAAGTGCCACATTGACGAGTTTTTATTAATTGTTACTAGTGATTTTTTTTTTACATTTGCAAAAGCTAGAAAATATCAAACTCATTCTAGATTTCAAGTGTTTATTTTTTTATGCCTATTAAGTGTCTAACCAATCATTTATTTGTTACATTTGTTTTATTTTAAATGTTATTAAATAACATTTGTGATAGTTGGATCAAGTGTATATTTTATTCGATAAAGAGATTTGGGAATAAAGTTGTTTTTTTGTTTATGTGGTTACAACTTACAAAACATTATTTCAAAATATTAGAGGCATCAAAGGGAAAGCGAGGATATTTGTTAGTAAACATGATTCCCATGATTCCCTTAAACATTCTTTTTTATATATGCTAGCAAACTAGAAACTAACGCTCTAGAAAAAAAAAAATTCCTGATAATAAAATCCTATTAATTGATTATACAAAATGTTAAACTAATATCAGATATTTGTATTCGTATGCATTTAAAGACTATAAGACTTCGAAAATATCAGGTTTTTAACTATTAAGTAGATCTTGAAGCTTTAGAAAAATTAAAATTAAACGATTTGTATTAATTTAGGAAACCCGCTGAGTCAAATCGCCAACAGCATTTTCATTATAGGCATAATACTATTAATATTTGATTACAACATGAATATATTATAAAAGCTAATGTATAATATTATTTTACATAGGGTAATACATTTTTAATGCTAAGTGCATATTTTTTCAGTCGAGGTATGTGTTTTTGATAATACTTGTACATGAAATAATTTGTAGAAAGAAAATTATTTATTTATTACTTTTATTATGTGCTGATATTTTTTTAATTTTTTTTTTTTTGTTTTTTATATAGTAATATACTATTCCTATTTAATTCAATATTCTAAAACAAAAACCAATTCCAAAATGTCAAAACATCGAAATTGAAAGTCAAGCCAACCGGTTTAAAAATATTTGAAATTACTATGTGTGATGTGTAATGGTTAGGTAGGATGGCAGGAATAACTCGAAAACAATTTCATGATAGTTTAATTTTTAAATATTTATAAGAGTTATTAGTTCTGGTCGGGTTTATATTTTTTTAAAATTCTAAATATGTAAATTATTATGTCGTTTAAAAAGGCAATAAATTTTCTAAATAATATTTATAAATACGAGATATATGATGTTTTGTCATTAAAAATACAAATATTCTATCAATATTTTGTAAAAAAAAAAAAAAATATTATTTTAATTATTCGATTTAAATTTATGATTTATTAAATGTTATTATTAATTTGACTTATAATAACATTTTTGAAAGAAAAAATCAGTTTTAACCTATGTATATCCCGAATATCGGAGATGGTAATTTGCGCCACCAATAGGTAAATTTAAGCGCGTATGTAATTTGCGCCAAAATACGAAAATTAAATATGTATTTCGCGTCACATATAATAATTTATCTAGATAAAGATAGTTATACTAATTTCATCTAGATAAAGATAAAAATAAGTACATTTTTATCTAGATAAATATGAGATAATTTCATGTTTGATTTTGAAAATATTCAGGATACTACAGCCTACAGATATTAGGTAAAAAATTCATAAATAAAAACATTTTAAAATAAATATAATTTTTTAAACTCATTTCAAACATTAATAAACATAAAATATAAAATAATTTTTTTTTAAATAAATTTCATAAGAAGATGACAAATCATTCTCAAACTTAATAATAAAAAAATCTTAGATTTGAAAAATAAAATAACAATACATTTCTGTCTTTTTTTTTAACAAATTTCAAACATTTTGAAAATAAACTTATTATATAAAAAGTTATTTTTTTTAAAATAAACTTCATAAAAAGATTGTCATCTTGTCACTTATTATCTGTGTAATAGGTATATGATGTACAGAAAAATGTAAAAATGGAAATATAAAAACATTTTAAATTATCAAATTTTATTTTTATTCTATTTGAATAAATTATCTAGATTGGTACTTATAGATAACAAGATTTGTATCTAGGTGAAGATAAAGATAACTGAGTATAAATTTATCTAGATAACTTATCTAGATATTTCCCAACATTGTGTATAAATAATAAATATATTAAATTATTTACTAATTTTAAAGTGGCGCAAATTACAATTTTAATAAGATAAGAAATGGCGCAAATTACATT
Source organism: Sipha maydis (assembly GCA_034509805.1). Taxonomy (NCBI): domain Eukaryota; kingdom Metazoa; phylum Arthropoda; class Insecta; order Hemiptera; family Aphididae; genus Sipha; species Sipha maydis. The sequence continues at coordinate 113,640 of JASXSY010001432.1, read as the reverse complement.
TTTTGTAGGTACACTATGGCGCAGATTACTTAATGCCCTTTTATTTAGTTTTGTGTGGCGCAAATTACAATTTTAAAAAGTGGCGTAAATTACCAAAATTTTTAGGTGTGGCACAATTTACATATATTTTTTTTTAGGGGGTTGTATTTGGCGCAAATTACATACGCCCCGAATATCTAGTGACTCGTTTTTGTAAAAACCTAGAAGAATATAAAAACAACTCACATAGTGAATATTAAATTTGTTGATCAATATTATCAAAATGTCGATATACATAATACATACATGGACGTGTAGATAAATAATAAATATTTTAATTATTTATTATTTTCTCCAAAAAAATATTAACAAAAATAAAACCTTCTAAAATAAAATTATTAATAGAATATTCTTAAATATTCTCTACGTATTGAATATTATCCAACCCCTGAAATATGCCTTTTTATGCAAAATACATTTTTTCTGTGAGTTCTGTATTTCGTGAATCGTAATGATTAGAGCAAGGACTTTCATGCACTAAAAAATCATCAAATATGCATTTAAAAATATGCACTTATGCATCAAAAAATTACAAATATGCGGTTAAATATGCCCTTAAAAGTTAATTTTATTATTATTCACAATAAGTTAAAACTAGATTTGTTTTATTAAATTGATCTGGAATGTTTTTTGAACATTGGATCCCATTCTTCTTAATTATTATGCTACACCTAATAATTTAAAAAAATATATTTTAAAATAATTGTTGAATTATTCTCAAATATTTATCTTACCTAAATTAGAATTGCACTGAATTATTAAAATTTCTTTGATATTTTCAAATAGCAGAGAACTTCTTTTATCTGTTAGCAGGTTCTTATACTGCGAAAAACTTCGTTCGACGTCCACTGACGTGGTTGGTGCATATTTACAAAATATTCACCAAAGCACTTGATTTTCGAAAAACCATCAAAATATGCACTAAAAGCTTAAAATATGCTCTTATAATAAAAAATATGCCCCTTAAACCAAAAAATGTCCAAATATGCAAAAATATGCACTAAAAACTTTGAGTATTTTATCATAAACGTTGTGAAATGTATTTTGTACTTACCAAACATATGATAAAGTTAACCAGAAAAAATATGCAAATGCATGAAAGTCCTTGCTCTAGTAATGATATTTTACTTTTAGACTAGAAATAATTATGTGAAATCATAAAAATCCGACCTATAGTTATAAGTTAAAAAAATTAATCTATTACATTGTTACGAATCGTGATTTTCATGTAATACTCAATTTTTTAAAAAATATTTGACATTACAGTTTTTCAGAAAAAAATGTTTTGCAGTCAATTTTGAATAACGAAAGAATACATTTCAAAATTAATACATTTCTACAAAAATGTACTTAAGCTGATCAAGGAAATTAGCATTTTAAAAACCTCCCTGTACATAACTGGTGGTAGCTTGCCTATAAAAAACATCCGATTTAAAAGTTGCATGAGAACGTGGAAAAAATACACAATGACTATATAAAAACTACGGACCACTATTGCGATGTTGACTGTTTAGAAGAAATTTAAGCCTACGGTAAATGTTGTTAACGATTAGATTCACATGGTTGGAGAACAAAATGATCGATTTATGTCCAACCCCGGGGGGGCTTTACGAGTAATAGATAATATTTAATTATAATGGAAATATATTTTGTACTTGTCCCGCGGTGGTCCGTCGAGACCGAATCGTCCGTCGGAATACGCGGTCTTCAACTCTTGTGGTATTTGCATATATTGTTGTTTTACAATTATTATTTAAACGAAATGACGTGTGCCGAGCCGGTTGAACAGTCGAAAACACACGTATTAGTCTCATACACGAGTATTATGTTTGTGTATCGCGGATCATAGGGTTATTTTAACGGCCACCTCGGGGGTCTCATCACGTTATCATGACTCATTATGTCGCGGTTGCATTGTGATTGGCGGCGATTTGTTACGGACACGGAAGAAGTTCGAATGCTTGTATAATAATCATTATAGTATGCGCGGTGAGGGTAATTTATTATTATTATTATTTTTTAATTTTAATCTTGTTACCGATCACACGAGGTCCAGCGAGTATAATACACTCGTCGAACGGCCCTCAGGAATCGCAGGCGCGCACTGTAGCGCTCAGAGTGCTTTGAACTTCTCGGCTTCACGTGCTGCAGTAGTGTGTATGTGATACAACATCGTTTTTGTGCAACGCTAATTTAATTATAATAATAATCATCATCGGGCCAACGATGTCGCGATCGGAAAATCGTCTTAAAAGAATATTATTGCGTCAGGCGTATGATGTCTTTTCTCATCGTCCCGAGTGAATACGAATCGAAACAAAAGGAACGTAGTGTATCATAAGACTACGAGTCTTCTGACTTGTACCTACCATATAATTACCTTGAGTGTATAGTATTATACCTGCAGTGTGTTCATAAGCGACGTGTTTCAAATGTGGATGAATTATGACGCAGTGACGTTCGTTTTCGGATCACATATTATATTTGAGAAATGTATTATCGTAGTAAACCGACTTCAAATACAGGTGGACTTTCATACGTTCATGTGCCAAGAATGTATTACTATACGGTATACGTTTTAGAATTAATAATCAGAGAATGTAACCAGATTCGATGAATTTATTATTGTGTTTAAGTACTTTGTATATCCATGAATACTAAAATTGTGTAATGTATTGTTTTTTTATTTAATTTTTTTCAACTAAATGGAAATTCAGATGATCAAGACAAATAATAATATAATATAACGAGCCAATACTTATACGTATTATTACTTCTTCTAAAATAGAAATAATTAACAAAGCAATGAGCTGTGCGTTTAATTGCTTCAGTGGTCTTTAAATGGTATTATAATAACGCTAGAGTTTTCGATAAAGTTGAAATAAAAGTACTAATAAGACATGCAATTGGAGTACTTAAAATTCGTTTTGTCAAACTTTTCTGCGGCCGAACGAAGATTCGACAACGATTCAAAATCACATATATACGTATTGTAATCCTTCGTCAGACGTGCCTTATTGTAACGGTTATGAAATTAATGTCTTATTATTGTTTCGGAGTCGTATGATCATTACCGTTGGCTTTTCGTTGCCATCCGAGCGAGAGCTATCTTTTAAACATACATGGTTATAATAATGATTCTTTCATTTACGGTGTGCCATAGCTGTTGGTGATGAGGAAAGGGTTATAGGGGGACAAGGTGTTAAAATATACGCCAACGCGCGCGTTGCCATTGTTCCCGCGACGAATAAAATTGTAAACGCATTTTAAACAGCCCGTTACAATAGACGCGTACGCGACCGAGGAGACGCGTTGCCCGTTTCCGGTAATCATTCATATCCTTAAAACGCACACCGGACGCCATCGCGGTATACCAGCAGTGTCTCTCAAAAGGGTACGAGGGGAGGGGGAGAGGGCGACGAGTGTGTACATATATTATACAAATATACATGTATAAATATATGTACGTATGAAACATCCGGAAAATACTGCGAACCCCGGGCAGTTTCCGGTGTTTGAACACGGAATACTAAGCGTATTACGATATGTTTTGCGACCGCATCTGCTGGCGGCTTCGACCGGCACAAAACGTCGAAAAGCCGGCTGTTTGACTAATTGCTTATCATTCATCGGACGCTCCGGAGTGTAACTCGCGGTGCGTCTAGCTCGTAATGACTCATCTTACGGGTTTTTATTGTTATTATTATTATTATATTGTAAATGTTCAAATAGAAAAGAAAATTCGATTTTCACATTTCTATTCCTTTACCGTGTGCACGTCCGTCAAAAGTTATCTACGGCGCGGCGGCGTCTCGCTGCAGCACGTTACATAAAATGAGAATATTGTTCGAACAAGTCCAAGGTTATTGTATACATATGCTTGCACGAATGAACATTAAAAAAAAAATACGAAGGAAAGGAAGAATGAAAATTGTCACAAGACATTGTTTCTCGGACAAAGTTCGTTAATACTATCGACATTGATGATACGCTTGACCTGTGGTGTACGCGAAGAAAATAGCAAAAAACAATATTTGTTAACATACATCGGACTAATGATAGAGTACTCATGGTATATTATTTATTCACAATTATGTTTAAAGAGATTTATTTTCGTATTTATGAAATTAAACAATATTATTTTGATGTGTTTATTTGTTAATGACAAACTACATTTAACGTTTTTTAATAATGTACAGTAAACGAAGGCGTGTTTTTTACTCAATTGCGTATGTAAATATCGACTCGGACATGTCTTGATATTACCACGACAGCGGTAACGTGTCTTTAAACATGCAAAGCGCTGCGCGCTAGTCAAACCGTCAAGTGGACTTCCGCCCCGAGCACGCACTAAGTCAAACGTGAAAATCATAAAAATACGTAAAATTAAACAAAATATGAGTAACCCAAGATCGAATGACGAAAGGTAATGTCTGTCTAGACATCGTGAATTAATGACATTTAAATATATGTAATATAATATATTATGTTAAAATAACATAAGTTATGAATAATAATTCGCTGGAAGAATTTACTTACACGTTATAGTACCTATTATCAATTCGACACATTTTTAAATTCAATTTTGTTACTCTAGGATTTAGGTGACATAAAGCAAATGATAAAAATATATTTTAGATTCTGAACGGAGTGAAGAATGTATTGATTTTACAATGATGTGTGTTTTTTTTTTTTTTTTGTGTCTGTCGACACGATTTGGGGCAGTAAAAATGCTTCGATTGCCTTATGTAGCAACTTTTCTAAAAGAAAAGTGAATCTATTTGGTACTTTGGGGGGTCAAAAGTAAAAAATTTCCAATATTTTTTAAATGCGACGGGAAAAACCATAAAAAAATTTGGGAAAAACGGGAGTTTTTACGCAAAACCAGTTTTCGACATAATCAAATTTTTTATTTTGCTATAACTCAAAAACTAATCGATGTAAATACTTGAAATTTTCACCAAATGTTTAGATTAGCGTTCTCTATACACCATTAAATTTTCAAAGTATTTTGACTTTTATTAAGCTATTTATAGACAATTGAAATTTTCAATTTTTTTAAGTATTTTTTTTTTAAATAACGATAAAATTTTTTTGGCTGCCCAGAAAATCTTGAAAATTTAACACAAGGTTTCTTATAAGTTGTTCCTTAACTGATAAAAGAAAATCTAAAATCGTAAAGCACAATTTTTTTTTATAAGTGCTCAAAGTTCCAATTTATACGAAATATGTAAAAATCACGATAATTTGCAAGTTATTTTGTAGATAAAAATTCATAACATTTTTTCTGTTCATACTTAAGGTTCAAAATTTTAACACTAGGTTATCTATAAGCTACTCTTCAAAAATCTTTAAAAAAATTTCTACCGGAATTAGAGGAAAAACTTGTATGACTGTTTGAAATTTAAATATTTACGAAATTGCATAAAATAGCGATTTATTCTCAGACGATTTTAAATATTTGTTATAATTCAAAAAGTATAAGTCGCAAATTTTTGAAATTTCTACCAGCTGTTAAGATTGGTATTTCTTTTACGCAATATTTTTTTCAAAATATTATATTGATTTTTAAGCCACTTATAGGCATTTAAAATATTCGATTTTTTTACATTTTATTTTTATAATCGGTGATAAAAAAAATTTGACTACTACAAAATACTTGAAAATTTAATCGAAGATTCCACAGAAGTAGTTCTTAATGTCATTCAAAAATTATTAAAATCCATAGGCACAATTTTTTTTTATAAGCGTTTGAACAGCGAATATTGACCTAAAATTACGTGTAAAATATAATATATAATAGAATGTTCTAGACTGACAAACTATATCGCTGTATGCAACTGCCAACCCATCCTAATTGAAAAATATATTTATCGTTTCAAAATAAAATATACTTTTTACAATGTTTATAAATAACAATGTATTATATCCTAGACAAACATATGAACTCCGTTCAGAATCGTTATTCGTATACAATGATATCTATCATTGCATTCAAATTTAACAAATCCATTATAATAATGACCTATCCTATAAGCGAGGTGCACTCCACCCCTAACTGTACAGCAGAGCGAGGCCCATCCGGTTTTTTTTTTTAGTTTTGTTCTCTGTGCTGATAATCTAATAACGAATTATTTTCGTTGTTTATTGTTTATAAGTTTACTGGTTTTTACAGATTTTAGGAATGAATTTTTTTACGTCATCGCGTCTATTCGCGTTATAGACGTATATACCACATTGTGGGGAATAATTGTAAAATTTTAGATTTCTATTGAAATTGAAATTTACATATTTACGTTGGGCTTATGAAATAAAATAATTTCTTGTACACACACTCACTTTATTGGAAAGGAAATGTACATATATCGTCAACATAATTCGTTTCAACTTTTTGCGTTCAACATGGTGACCAGTGGTGATTGTAATTCGTATAACGTGTGTGTAGAAGTGTAAAAAGTAATCGCATAATTTTGTGTATAACTGTGGAATGGGCTGTGCGCGTCCAGTCATCGATCGAAGTGTGTGCGTGTCGTAGCGATGCGTTTCAACTTTAAAAACAGTTATTGTTTATCGTGTGTCATTATAGTATTTATGTACGTAAATTGCATTTTTCAACCGATATTAGAGTTGCATGAAATAGGGATGTACCGCGGTACATACTGAGATAGAGAAAAAAGTATAAAAGCACGTTAATAGATAAGACAAAATATGCGATATGTTTGCGTACAGTAGATATTATAATTATTCACGAAGCAATCTTGCTTGCACGCATGGAACACGTATTGACACAAGAAAAAACTATTTGTAAACGTGGGATGGACGGGATTGCGTGAGGCGCACACGTAATCTCGGAGAACGTGGAGTGCAGTGCACCCCAGCTGCAGGCTGCAGTACACGTACAGATATACTTATGTATAAAACTATAGATACGAGCACTACGAGTAAGAACAATAATGAAATAATAATAACGAGCGATGTTAAAACGGGAAATAAATTAACTAGCGCGAGGCTCTGTGTGGTCGCACTTCATCCACACCCCTTGCACCGGCTATGTATATAGGATAATGGTTCTATGGCCCTCGGACGACATAGGTATCTCATCGGCATATTAAGTATTTATTATATATGTATAAACAATTACTCAGCGCCGAGTAGTTATCGGTTATCAAGTTTAAAAAATGAAAAACTGTGCGACTTGAGTCGATTAATTTTCGTTCGTAAATCGTAACTTCAGCATAAACGAAAAAAAGTTCGAAACACTCATTGGTTTTTGTTTTAAATAATCGCTTTAGCGTATTTATCTTGATAACCAAAAATGTTTTGCTATATTGCAATAAATACATTAAACATTTATCATATATATATTTTGATGGTTGAGTGAAAAAATTAAAATAAATAAATAAGTACAACTTAAAAAGTAACATTTAAGTCATATTTATTTTTTATACGAGTAATTAGTGGCTAAGCAAAGACGCATTCTTTCTGTTCAGTCACTGGATACTTAACAGAGGACATAAAGCCGAGGCAAGTTAGAACAGTGATTTAATCCATCCATACTTAGTACGAACGCGTTACATCGGCATTGGATATTGCACAAGAACGAATCGCGTGCGGACGAGGTAGGTACAATAATATTGTGCGGCATAACACACGTTTTGGCGCGCGTACTTGACCGTGGTAAGAGGAGGCGGGGGAGAATGAAAAAATAAAAAAAAAAATTGCCGGACACGAAATCCGTCGAAAAGGTCGCCGAACCGTCGGCAAACCACCGCAGCTGCTCGTGGACACAGTATATGTGTGTGTGTGTGTGTGTGTGTGTGTGTATTTTATAAGAGTAATTTATACCCGCACGATGATGTAACGTGGCAATGCTAATTACCCGGTTATGTGTGTAGAACAATGCGCACTTATCTCTTCTCTAAGAACAGTGATCGTACATCCACGATACATACACACATATATGTAACCTGCATGCACACACACACATACACACATATATATATACGTACATGAATGTATGAATACACATTTATATACATATATAAAAAAAAATATATATATATATATAACGTGTACAATACAAACACATACACACTCTCATATATGAATATACATATATATATTATGTATAAATTGTGAGCGAGTTTGTTCGCGTGTGCGCGTTTTGAGGTATCCTGGTATCACCGAGCACGTCCTTATACTTGTTGCATGGGTACTATGTATAAAAAGGATACAGGACGATTTATACTAACACATAATCACACGTTCCTTTTCCGTGTACGGGGTGCTATGAAAACTAAAAATTAAAATAAACATCTTAGTTCATTGTGAGCGTAATATTCGTTTAATAAAATTCATTTAAACTAAAGAAAAAAAGAAAAAAAAGGATAAATTTATGTTATATATTTTTTAGTTTTTTTAATTTTTTTTTATCATACGAGTATACCTTCTACATTGTTTTTCACGAACACATGCACACATTGTTTTTACCAATGCGTTTATGTACACACTCAATGTTTTATTGTATGCGTATTGTTTAGTTAAAATGACTGTAGCTTGCGTTCAAAATAACACGGATGGTTAATACTTAGTACATCGGAAATACGAATTAAGAATTGAAAACAAAAGAAATAATTAGCAAAGTGTATACAATTATTTTATTACGTTACCGTGGGTAATGTAGCTGTAGAGGTTATTATTTCTTGAGCGATCTATTGATGACCGAAAAAGAACAAGGAATGAAATAACATAACGAGGAGTATGTCGATAAAGAATTTTATAAACATAATAAAGACTCGAAATAACAAAGAATCAATTGAACAAAAAAAGGAGAACTTTAGACGAAGAAAATATTTTGAATAAGACGCAGATCAGTCTAAAAGGAAATAAAATTAAATCACAAGGGAGGCGGGGAATAATCACGATTACCTCTATATAATGTGAAATATTGATTGATTTTAATTTGAAAATTATCTAAATTATATGATTAAGCAGTTCTTTTATATTGGAATACTATTTTCGGATTTTCTTTTTACAAAAGTTTTTAAAATATTTGATTCCCTCAAAGCAACAATATAAAACAATCATAAATATAGAAATTATTTTTTTACAGGAGAGTGAATAATTTAAATAATCATAAGGTTTATAAAAAGTTCTTGATCTCATTATAATATTATGTTACTATATAATTAAATTTATTAACTATAAAAAAAAATGATTTAATTTAATTGAATCGGTCATTTCGAAAAGGCCATTTTTCCACACATTTTTATTTTACTGTTTTACACGTTCTTTCCCTCATAAAATAATTCAAAATGTATAGACAATCAATATTATATCATAGTTGATTTTTTTATAAGGGAATTAAATAATTCAACTCTTTTTTAATTTTTATCTAAATTTAAATTTGATCTCTAAAAATAGTGTTTACGTTTCCTGATTTTTTTCATTTTATGGAGATACGGCCTTTTCGAAATGACCGATTCAATTAGTCAATAAATAAGTAATATAATATTTTTATAACTTAACCGATAGGTAGTTGTTTTTTAAAACAACTGATACTTGATCACTATTTTTAATTCAAAATAGCCATACATTTTTCATAACATCATTAAAACTGATTCGAAGACTTTATCTAATAATGGAGCTTTAGTAGGGAAATATTTAATTATAACAACGAAAAGACTAAAGCTACGGATAAATAAATGGCGAAATAAATATTCTATGAAAGACTTGATTTATATAAATATTGATATTAATTTTATTAATTAAGTTTTTTATAAAAGAAAAAAAAACGTAAAAGAGTTTTATATTTTAAACTATCTATTTAGAAATATTGCGCAAATTAATTAAGTAACAATTTTCAAAAATAATGTTATAAAATACGAAAATATATTTAGTATGATAGTACATTTAGCGGTATATTCGGATAATTAAATAATATTTTACTGTAGTTTTGGTGTAAATGGTTATTTAACGCATTTAAAATAATTACTTTTTTCGTGTGGATCGTACATTATATTAATAGAAATTTAAGATACTACAGATAAAAAAAACGAACATACATAAAAATAAAAAAATAATTAATTAAATATTACACAGGTCTACGTAATTTAGTAATTATATACTTGCAGTGGACATAATGGTTTAAAAAAATTGTAATACTATACACATATGTTGCTCATACCAGGTTTCGTTTTAAGTAAACAAAAATATTATAATTTGTTTAACTCCCATATTATAATTTTAGTGGATAAAAATAAAACATTTCTCATTTAAATGACTTGATTAAATGTATTTAAAAAAAAAAACATAGAATGAATATTGATGTGTGACAGTAATTGTTTGAAGAAAACCACTGTGCCCAATGAAAACGTAATGATTCTTATATGCGGCTTCAGCTGAACAAACAATGAAACGGCACGATATTATTACTTTGTCAGTTTGATCGCAGAATGTCATAGATTTATATGTGTATTTAAAACAAGGTACTTTAAACGTGTGCACATTGAAATACTTGAAATTCCAAAATAGCAATAAAAAATAAAAAACAAACGAGATCGTAAAATTTCAGTGGAGTCAAAAACACATTATATAATACGGTTCGTAAAAAAACGAAACCAGTCTTGTTTATATGGGATTTTAGAAGATCGATGAAATGAAAAAAATTTAAACCATTTGAAGTCATGAAAGGTGTTTAATAGTATAATGCTTTTTAAAATTCCAATCGAAATTCAAACGTACCCATATATGTATAAGGAGTATATTATTATCGAAATAAAAACTCAATAGCCACGCACGTTTAAGGTTTTCATACCAAAACGTTTTATGCGGAATTGGATTTTTGACAGAAACGCGTTATAAGGGCGTTTTTGCACGCATAGGAGTGTCCACGTCATGTAGGAATGTCCAGCAGGTGCGTCGATAACCTTGCAGTGACGAGGGTTTTAGACCCATACTTAAATTGCATTTTTCGTGAATGTGAAAATATACAGATCGAAGAGGAAAAAAGGTATCGAAGGGTACGCGATGACCACACAAAACATTATAATTCTTATATAATATATATACACACACACAAATATATATATATATATATATATGCACCACACAAGTCTACCTCCTACGCAGCACGTGGTCTTGAAGCACGTCAACGGGTGAGTAAAGTGATCATAGTTTTTTTTTTCCATTATTATTATACTTTTTTTTTCTTTTCATTTTCCCACCCGACCACGTATACATGTGTACACCTGTACATGCGTCGGAGGGTTTGACCGAAACGAACAATAGATGCAAGAGACCATAATACATATACGGGGCTGTGGCGAGCGGCGCGCGGCGGCGTCAGTTCGGGCCGGGCAACACACGCTTCTTTCACGCACACACTCACACACACACGCGCGCGCGCACTTATACGTCCGTGCACTCTTTCGACTTTGGCTCGTAGGGTGCAAGGGGTGGGGGCAACGGACACACGTATTGTACGAGATCGCGAGAGGCCGCCTCGGACACACGCGTCGACGTATGCACGTACGAGCGCGCGCGCGCTTCTTCTCCGCACACAGTTAACCACCGCACACGACCGCACGAACACACGGACGCACACGCATCTGCCGGACGCAACTGTGTGATCATCCAGCCGAACGGTCCCGTCCGAGCGACGCACCACCTGCGGCAGCCCGTCGACCCAGCACCGAGCACAGAGGATACCGCGCCGTAGCAGCGGCACGACAGCGGACAGCGAACGACGATTACACTGCGCGCACAGCCCGTCAACCGCCGCAGACACAGTGATGATTGCTGCCGGTACGCGGGTCGCGTTGACCGCGGTCACGATATTCGCATGGTTTGCGGCAGGTCAGTATCATTCGTACGCACACGTCGTCTTCAGACGATTATTGCTTATACGTCGCGCGTCCCGTACGGTCCGGGTTCGGAAGCGTCTCGTCGGTGCTATCTCGATACTGCGCGTACGAACGATGGGGGCGGTAGCGCGCGCTTTTTCTGACCTCTTGCCTCTCCCGCCTTACCACCGGCCCAATCATGTTTACGTCCGCTTTTCCGACCTTTCTCACTCGAGTGTTTTTCCTCGCCGACCGAAAACATTTCGAACGTACAATGTACGAGGAACCCAACCCGTCAGATATCGACTTCAAGCTTCTATCCAAATCCGATACCTCAGTCAGCGGACTCGAGACAATTATATACGACTCGGAAAATGTAATACTTACATTAAATTCGTAATTATATACATACATTATGTGTTCGAGTCGTTACAATAGTCCGCTTACATCGGTTAGTCGAGTGCACAAAACCAATAGCGTTACATTTGCGCCGAGGACTTTAACGATGGGTGTTTTTGTTGATTTTAAGTACTTTATAAATTCGAAACGTGTTCAATGATTGAAATGTAACACATACAAAAATGACCAGGCTTTACGCTCTACGCGCATCGATTATTTTCACTATTTTCTATTACTTTCAATAAATATTAATACTACACGTGTAAAGCATGTTGAATATTATGCATTGTAATTATATATTGTTAGATATTGAAAAAAGCAAAAATTTAAACCTACAGAGTTTCCTATTTATGTGAAAAAGTACGTCTCTCCGGAGACACGAAATGTAAAACGGGTAGTATAGGGTGCTCATAAAATAAAAGAATTATTATTAGAAATATACTCATAACTTACCCAGGTTTCTTTTAAAGTTAATTCAAGTTAAAATATTAACAACGCGCGCGTGTATAGAATTAAAATATTTGTTTGTTTTTAATAAAAAAAAAAAAAAAAAAAAACATGTTGGAACGCAAGATAGAATAGAGTTAGTTAATTTGAGTTCCTCGTGTGTATACACTGACAGTTGCTAAGCCATTAGGGTCATTTTAACTTCATTATGACGTATATTATGCAGAAACAAAAAACTACATCCTATGTCATGTACCCACACACGTATTATGACGATGCATGAGAAAAAGTCAAAGGAGCGAATCGTGTGATGGGCGACTAATTTTTCAGTATTATTATTATTATGACTACTACTTATTTTGTCTTGGAAAATTAATTCTTCTCCTAAAATAATTATTTGTAATCGTAATGATGATGGTAATAATAATAATAATAATAATAATAATAATAATAATAATAGTAATAATAATAATTATAATTATAATACTAAAAAAAAAAATAATAATGTTGTATTTTAATAATAGCTCCGGTCAATCATCGTATAAAACTCGTGTGTGGTGGAAATCGTTGGTTAGGTACCGGAAAGACAATGCTTAGAGGGTTTGTGACCTTCATAGAACACCAGCCGTTTAGAACCATACTACAATTGTCGGTATCTTAGCTCAATACAAAAGAATATCTTGAAAATGTTCATTATTTCGAAAAGCTCGGACACATGGAAAAAAAATCGTTTACAAATAATGTTCATGGCTTGTTCAGAACATAGTTATACACATGTATATAGGTACACCAACAGTATTAAAAATAATAGACTGTGTTATAATATTTAATAGTATTAGTATCGGCTACAGCCCTTTTCAATAGGGGGTTATCTATACACAATGAGTATTATACGTAAGTATATATATCTTATATAAAACGTATATATATATACGTACATCGACCATCGTATAGGTGATGAAACAAATATAAAATAATCCCAAACAAATAATAATGTAATTAACCCACGATCCGGTTTCTATTTTAAAGTTCTATATGTTCCATTATAAACACAAAGGATTTATTTTAAATAAATCATTTTTCTTTACGTCCGTCGGTCCGTCGTATATTATAATCGCGTATTTTGAATATACTCTTAATGCAATATACCTTTAGTATATGTAAAACAAATTAACATTCGTTATGATTGTTTTTGAGTTGAAAAATAATAACTAATGATAGACATATGACTATGATATTATACATATAATGACTAATGGTACACTGACGTTTATTTAAAAAATTATATTTAAATTTAATTATAGTATTGGAATACTGTCGTTGTATATTAGATACCAAAAGTGTTAATATTTTTTTGTTACTAAATGATTAAAGTTTTCTATTTTGTTCCATTATTTCTTGTTTTTGTAAACAGCATGTGGTAGGAAAATTATGTTTAATAGAATATCAACATTTAAGCGGACTTCATTGTAGTGACAAAAAAGAGGGTTGAAAATTTACTTGCCATGTATAACACGTATTCACGGTTTAATAACCATCAAATATGCCGCATATATAAATACATTACATTGTTGATTTTAAACAGACATGTGTTCACAAAAATGTCTACCTAAGTTGAAATAAAATAACTTATTTTATTCAAACTAATGATGGATTTCCTCAAAACTATTTCAATCTAGATAATTGTTATAATTTTGTATTTAAAAAATAAAAAATATTTGTTAGTGTAAAATAACATGATGACAATTTAGAGTTTTAGTGTATTTAAACTGAAAAATATTTAAAAGACTTTAAACGTTGACATCAAATGTTGAAATTACTAAATACATTTGTTAGAGTAGTTTAATTCTTTGTTCAATAAAAAAGTTGATGGTATTTATAATATATTGCACATTATTTGTTTGATTGTTACATAAAATATTTAAAAAGCAAAAAGAAGACAGATTAAAATATTATTCAAATGGTGAAATTTATTTTTAAAATATTAATAATCGGTATAAAAAAATATAAATAACATATATATTTTATATATTCGTATATATATATATTTATTTTGTTTTAAAAATGTATACACTGTCAAAGTTTTTAAATTTTTAGTTAAGTTTTCTCTAAAGAATTAAAAATACTAATTTAGCCATATTATGAATATAATTTAATTTAAAATGTTTTCTTCTATAGCATTGAAAAATAAAAATATATAATTTAAAGTAATGAATTCATTTAATTAACTCGGCAAATTACTTGTTGTACAATTATAATAACATTAACAGGATGTATAATTCATTTAAGATTATATTATTATTTTTAACATCTATATTTAGTAAAGTTTATTAAAAATTATTGGCAACATTAACGTTCGGAAATAATGAGATAGCTGTTGTAAGTAATAAATTATTTTACGACAGGGACTGACCGACAAACAGCCAACGTTTCTTTTCACCGTAGACATATAAAAAATATTTTTCTCATAATACCAAGCTGTGTGTAATGTTTTTTGTGTGCGTGTTTAAAGTAGACAAAACGTGATTTGCCCTTCGACAGGATTAATGGTCAGCCATTGGCCAAGGACAAACTGGGACGATAAGACATTAGACATATTAAAAAAAAAAATGTTGAACGATTAGCTGAAAAAAAAATCCCATCAGGTGTCAAAAATATGACAATCTTTTCATCTTAATAATTTCAATGTACAATTTATACTTCAAAGTATTTTAATTTTAAACTTAAGTTGTTAAAATAGTCATGTATACAAGTAGAGAAATTTAAATAACTTTGAAGAAAAATAACTTTTATAAAATAAAATTAATAATATATTAAGATGGAAATTATTCATAGATATATTGATAAATAACTAAATTAATGTACAATTTTATTTGATAATTTTTTCATTATTTTACACGAAATACAATTTAAATATATTTTGTAGTTACTTCATCTTACAAACAATTAAATTATAGAATATTCGCGTAAATCGTTATTCTTGAATCATTCATTGGGTTAAAAATTAAAAATTAAATAAATCAATACGTGATATTTAATTTTATGACCAATGAATCACAATTTTTAATATACATTTAAGATATTTTTTATAAGTTAAAATCTTTTTAGGTCAAAGAATAACAACAATTCAGTTAGATGGGACTCAGTATTACATAAGCAGAATGAATCCATATTCAGCAGAACTCAACTACTTTTTGGCATATGAATACTGCAGGTCGATTGGATTGCAGTTGGCTTCATTTGAAACGCTAGAAAAAACTAATTCCATATCGGACTTTTTGAGAAACGCTGGTAAGAACGATCAAATATAAATATACTAAATTATTTTAAGAGATTCCAAAGAACGTCGTTTCGGGTTGGGTTAATGTAAATACCAAAGAAAATAAACTGTGCAAATAGACGACAGATTCTTGAAAACAAATATGAAGCCGAGTAGTGTTTTAACCAGTTATGTAAACATTATGTTTAAAGTCTAGTACTACGTAAAGTTAAAATACTAAAGAATAAAATAAAAATTATAGAAAAATATTTCTTTGAATTACTGGATGTGTACTATGCAATTTTCATAATATTATACTATTCAACGTATTAACGTTAAAATATTAAAAAAATTAAACAACTGAAAAATACAAGTATCTAATGTATTCTTTTTTTTTTTTCTATAGATTTTTTCTTACAACATATAATACGTAATTAAAGAAAATTTAGTTAAGCATTTCTTAAATATTATATATAAAAAAATATTATAAAAATCAATGAGAAATATTAAATGAATATTATACTTAAACATATCTAAAAATATTAAAACATTAACGAAAAATGTTTTTATAATAATTATAACAACATTTTTCATTATAAACGAAAATAATTTATTATTGGTGTATAATATATAATATATAATAAATATATAGATATTTATATATGTATATATAATGAATATAAAATATATAATCATAATTATTATGATTATATCATGTATATTTTGAACATGAGTATTTATTATAACTAACAGTTGTCAACCGATACAATACACTATAAAGTTTCTTTCTTTTTTTTTTTGATAAAAGTTTCAAATAAAATAAAATATATAATGAATATCTAATCAAAAATGATGTGATTAATTTCAGAATTATTTTATAAATTCTAGATTTAAATAGGTTTGTCTATTTTTATTATATTAATTTTCTTTTGAAGAGAAATAATTAAAATATAAAAGTAGTCAATTCACACAGCAAAAAACGAATTTAGTGAAATGTAATTCAAATAAACAATTAAACGTTAAGTGCATAATTTTTAGAAATGTAATTTAAATAAATATACCATATTAAGTAAAATAATCTACCAATTTATTATTATGCACGATATAACTGATTTCAAGATAGAATGAGATATTATACAATAAAATTTATTTCCATTCGATAATGCGCTTATTAATACTAAGATGTGTTTATAGTAGTTGTGTGATATGTATCATCATATAGAAATCGCATGAGCATAATGTTATGTAGTCATCAAGAGAAAATGTTTTTACACATATCACATAATTAGGCAAAATCTTATTGTTAAATATAAAATGTATATCGAATAATAACGACGTAATGTGAAACAAATAAGAAAAAAAAAAAAACAAGAAAAGATAGGTACAGCAAAATATTTTTGAATATTAAGCATTGAATTAAGTCGTTTTATGATTTCTCTTGAAATTTTGAATGAAACTGTATTGTAAATGAGAAACTTTGGTGACAATCGCGTGAGAAAATGACGAGTGAAACGTTCATCAATCGTTAAAACAAAAATTACAACGTGACCCGCGTGGTTCTATGCATTTTAGATAAAGGTTTCTAATTTTTGTCTTTTGATTTTATAATATTTAAGGATACAACAAGTTTGATTATTGGACGTCTGGAAATCGCTTGGGAACTGACATGCTTATCTGGATGTCTACCGGTCTGCCATTTAACACGACTTTTAATCAGATGAAACGGCCTGGAAGTCCGGAAAACAACGGTCTGGATAATGAAGACTTGAAAATGAACGAGAGGCCGGAACTGCCCATAGCGAGGAAAAAGAGGTAATTTTCGCGGTATCAGGTTCTAATCGATGGCAGTTATAATTTTTAACTTAATTTTATGTATTGAGTACCTACTTAACACATGTAATAATATAATTATAAACCGACAGTGGTGTCTAACCTGGAAATTGTCTTGATAGAATAAAGATAGAAAATTGGTATTTGTGTTGTAATATGTAATAATAAATTAATTATATAAAATATCAGAAAACACAGAACCACATAAATACTGGAATTTGAAAATTTTACATGCTCGTTTCAGTTAAAATAATAATAAAAACCAAATACTGATAGCTAATATTTACACATTTTTTTATATGATTAGTTTATATTTTGCAGTACCTATTGAAAGTTTCTATTTTAGAAAAATATTTGCAAAAAATTATCCTTTTGTAGAACAAATAATATAAAATTACCAATTGAAAATTATAGAACTATAAGTAAATAATACCAACTCTATATAATCGTAAAATTAATATAACTAATATATGTATGTACTACTATTGTTATTACTTCATATGTAACTTTTTTTTCTGATTTAAAAACTAAATTTTGAGCATGAAGTTTGAGAAAAATAGTATAAAAAAACAAGACTAAGAGGAGATTTTGAATCATTCATGTCCCTTAAAGAATTAAAAATATTTTAGACTATATAACATTAATTGAGAATTTTTAAATATTTTTATTAAAATACCTATAATCGTACGGTTATATTGATAGTTTTAATAAAATTATGACTGTAACAATTTAACTATAACTTTAAATTTTAAGTTTTTGCACTGGTTCTTACAAAGTTGTTGAACGAAATTCAATATATTTCTGTTTATGTAAATATGATAAGTAAATTATTCTATAAGACGATCAATACGTGTTTTTATTTACAGAGGTGAGAGCGGTTCCAGGGATGGATGCGTTGCAATTAAAGCTCCCAACATGGATTGGGTGACGGCCGACTGTACTGAACTGAAAGATTTCATTTGCGAGCAGACCCGGTGTTACTATTACAATTATGGGTCCATTCCAGTGTCCTCCAGCCAGGGGTAAGCAGGTGAGAATTATTAGACGAGACAAGGTCAGAATGTATTTCTAATGCGTGTGTAAATCCTCGATAAATTTCAAACTCCCCATTATCGTATAGGTACGTACATCGTGCAAAAATGTATACGATTCATTATTAAATACGTCGATAGTATATATAATGTATATATAGCTTATCTAAACGGTGACTGAAATATAAATTATTGATAAGCATAAATATATATAAATACTTACTGTTGTACGTCGTTTTCGTGATCACATATTTTATAGGATTATTGAATTTTTTAGTTTTTATTTGAAGAATTCGAGGATGACCTCAATACCATCTTGTGACAGGTTACCCCTCCCAATAAAAGTATATTACTTTAATTATTAAAGCTGTCATAAGCTCTTTTTTATTTTTGATCAGACGAGTTTTGTTAACATTTAATAATTTCAGTTTTAACAACGCGAAATTACCTATAAAACGTAATCAAGCAACACATAAATCGTTCTAATAATTCGAAAATGACTTTTTTTAATATTTTGTGCTAGAAATGAACACCGTGTTAAAATTATTTTAGTTTTTGAATATCCCTCCCTCTTCACAGTACAATATTATAATACATTATTCTATCACGTGTATTTATACATGAAATATAATTCCTTCGGTTACAATTTAATAAGAATAATCAATGTAACACGATCACATCGATTCAAATCAAAGGATAAATATAAATTTCAAAAAGGGAATGTAATTCAGAGGAACACGTATAAATTTCCGAAATTAAACAATACAGTGCAATATTTGCCGTGTCATACGTTATACTGTGCTTATGCTTATGCTCGTTTTCGTATGATGTCCATTACAACAAAACTGTGTATTATGAAGTTACATTTTGACTAAAAAAATTATATTCGGTTACATTATTATCGCCAAATACTACAAAACCACTTTTTCGATTTTCAGTTTTGGTTACAAACAAAAACTGACGGCAGCTCCACCATCACTTTACTCAACTGTATCTTTGAAGGAAAACGCTACCGCTTCTACCACTCCTATCGTAACTACCACCTCTACTTACTTCTCTCCATCTGTTCTGACCAGCACTACTACAAATCCTACATATCCTCCCACCATCCCAACAAATCCTACCATTGTCTCGACTACTAAAACTACCACCACGGCAGATAGTTATACGGACGACAATTCCAGGGCTTCGGATTTCGAGTCCGAAACAATTTTAACCACCCAAAGTCCGGCGGAAGACTCGTCGGTAAGTACTACTGAACAGCAGACCTTCCAAGAGTCACAAACGTACGGCGAACAACCGATCAGTGAACGCGCTGACGAACAGTCGACCAACGACGATCGTGTGGACGGTCTGCAGTCGCAATACACCACTGAGTTGCCAACGCTCATTCAAATGCATAACCAACAGCAACTTGAACAACAGCAGCACGAGCGACTGCAGGAAAATGATCAAGCACAACAAGAAATGCAACGGCGCAACAACGCGTACGCTTTCGAATCGCTGGAAAAAGCTTTCGCCACTTCAGTACCGCACAAGATCAGATCGACCAAAGACTTGGAACAATCGAAGGACTCTGCTGCCACCGCTACCGTCAGCGATCAGTTACCGTGGTCGTGGGCCAAAGACATAATGTTACAGAAACCCGTGTTAAAAAAATCATCGCGAGAAGTCGTTTGATTCAAGAGTGTCCAGTTTGTGGACATAGGGATTCGATTTTCAGAAAACTTCTTCCCCCCTAGCTTCTTATTTAAAATTAAAAAATAAAATTTCATCCACAAATCCGAAACTACGTAAAAACGTTGCTCTCTCCTGTAATTCTCTCACAGTAAACTAATTTAAGTAAATAAAGTGTATTTCAATTCAGCGATTTTTTTTTTATATTTATATGATAATTAAATAATTAAAACAATATTTATGTTCTCGACGATTAATTCTGTAGAGTAATGGTGGTATTTACTATCCTAAACGATTGCTCTATGTTTTAGATTAATATTAGAAATGAACACAATGAACAAATCAAATCGGTACAATATAAAAGAAAATAATAAGCAGAACGAAAAATAATTAGTATTTTTAATCGTTTTACTTTTTATATTCTTTTGCGTCTATCGATTATTATTATTCTATTATTTTGTACATATTAATTTTTAGACCCTCTCATAGATTAACTGAAATTGTATTTAAATATTCAATGGTAATCATTTTGAATTAAAATAAACCAAATGATTCAAATTGATTTGTATTTATTGTACATTTTGAATACTCACCAACCGTTGATGACGCCTTCTATGTTGAGCATAGGCACAATTTTGAACACGTAAGTGTCCCGTGCCTTTTTGGCAGTGATTGTGTCTCCACAAAGGTACTCGATTACGCCATCGATTACCCAAGATGCACTGGTCTCACCGGGATGCACTCGGGAGGTCAAATACACGATGGGTCGGTCCTACGCTTACAAGACAAAACCAAACGATTACTGATGAGACTGATGGTTCTTTAACGATGTTATCTACAATTAGGTAATGCACATGAGGTTTGATACGTTAACATGTAAGCTTGTTCGAATCGGGACACTGCATTGTTGCACCAAGCTAAATTTTAATTTTAAATGTTGTATTGTCTTATAACAATAATATGTGAATCGATCAATGTCTATTATCCGTAGAATAACGTACATTAAAATTGATAGTTGTGACCGTTTTGTTAAATATCCATCCTTCTTGTTAAAACCCTCTCCTGTCACATTATTACTAATTAATCAACAACAGAAGTGTACACATTTATATTTCAAATTGATATGTCGTATTAGTGCTGACAGAGCAGTAATCCACCAACTACCCCGAAAATCACTCAGATTTATGGACTGTTCATGTATGATTCTATGACCATTATTCATAACATAATAATAAAAAATAAAGAAATTAAATAAAAAATGGGATACCAATGTTTGTTTCATATAAATAAAATAATTTATTTAACAAGATTGTTTATCAAATTCTATGATCGTATAACGAATTGACTTCAGACCTTTTGTTAATAGCTGTTAATCCTTTTAAAAGTGAGCAACCTAATTCCTGATATCCTAGACATTTTAAATGGTTAAAGCCACAAGATAAAAATCGAATATTTTTAAATGAAAAATGTTGTTATAAAAAAATAATTCGCCTAGTGTATTATAATATGATCATTATCATATAGTTTTAAAAGAGTAATTACTGTCATGATGCATTTGTTTATAAAATATTATTATGTAACTAATTTAATAAGCTGCTTAGGTTAAATAATTATTACGAATTATCGAATCAATCGTAAATCCATATATCGTTTAATTCTATTATAATATACTGAATTATTGTCCAATCATAAAATTTTGAATAATAATTTATATTCAAACTTTATAAATAGTAACCAAATGCAACAAAATAATGATAGATTATAATACTCGTAATATTAATCAAATTAATACATTTTTTAGTATGGGTACTGTTAAAATGTAACTATTTTTTAGTTCCAATATTTTAAATGTATCTGTATGAAAAAATAATAATACAAATAACCAGAATGTTCATTTTTTTTATAAATAATTTTTAAATTAGTTGTTTTCAAGAGTATATGACAATGTTCAGCATAGATACTTTATTGCAATAAAGAATAAGTATAATTACTTTAATTATATTTTTGTTGGATTCAGCAGAAGTTATTGTTATAATTGGCACATCGTTGTTATTTAATGATCGGCACATACATTTGACATTGAATATAGTATTGGCTGGATTTACTGAATTTTTCCATTTCAAGCATTTATACTGAAAAATAACAAACAAAAACAAGTTATTATTATGGTAAAATTAGAAATAAGAAAGTCTACAATTAAAAAATTAAACAAGTTTAACCTAGTATGTCGACTTCTAAATGTGATTTCGTGTATTTTAGTTGCTAGTAAATCGGAAATTAGTACAAAACATAATTTTTATTTATTCTTGACTCAAGATAGCAGTGACACTTAGAAATGAAAATCCTAAGTATTAGATCAATTTATTTGGTTTCAAAAAAATGGATTCAAATTTAATCTATTTAAATGTATAAAATTTGGTTAATCAATGAATAACAAAAATAAATATCAAACATCGAAACGTCAACTGATATGTTTATTGACTCAATTGATTTCGCATAGAAAAAGTCATCGTTTACCTCATAAAGTGCTAAAAAGTATTAAAATTATAAGCACAGTATGCCTATAAAAATATAAAAAATGGTGTTATATTGTGAATCGATGAAATGTTATGTACTGGTAATCTGATAGTTACATAAAGCTTTCCATTTATAGGAGTTAAAGGTATATGAACACATTCTGTATAATGATATTTAATTATAAAAAAAAAAAGTTATTAAATAGCTCATTCTCAAAAATTAATACATAAATAAATAAAAATATATTTATGAATGAAAATAATAAAAATAAATGCTTAGCCGGGAGTATTATAATACTTGTAATGTATGACCGATTTCAAATTAAAAATTCATCTCAGATATGTACAGTCAATATTAATTATTATTTATTGATAATTATTATTATTATTATAAATATTTAATTAACTATTCAACTAGTTGTAAAAGAATGAAGACTGAAGCGAAACGTCTGCGATTTATATCGTTTTGATTTCTTAAACTTACGGTTCAATAAATCGTTTATTAATTTGTCAATGTGTATTTACCAACAATTTCGAATACGTATATGGGTATACGTATGCAATGTAACATATATCTCGGTCAACCGGGAATGTAATTGTAAAAGAAGCGGTCATATAAGAGCCATGAGTTTTGTTTCCATTTTTGTAATAGTTCTCGTAGTAACAGATGTCCATTCCGGTGCGAATCCAGCCTTTCTTCACCTCGGCGTAGTTTTTCACCGAAAACATAATCGGCTGCATGCCTTTTCTATATTGAGAATTGTGTTTTTCCATGTTAATTATGTTGAACACGTATGGCTTGAAAGCTTCCATGTTGGATACCTACAAATAAAATTCAAATCGACCGATTTGATCACGTTTAACAGAGTTGAGTAATTGTCAAAACGTTTGTTTTACTCTGAATTTAATGCACAACAGTTAAAAAATACGTGTTTTATTTGTTCAATATTTTCAAATTTCACGGAATCCGTTTTAAATCGTTATCGATTGAATAATAAAAGTTTGTGTCTTTTAATAATTTAGTTAAAGTTAAAGTATACATTTTAAAATTATAATCGTTTGTATTATAATCTATATTTTTATGGATTAAAAAAAAAAGCTCAATTTTATTTCAGATCAAATTTAAAATCGATAAATATTAAATTTTGACTGTGGTAGAGTATTTAAATAATTCATTTTTTAAATTTTTTGTTAAAGGGTACAGTGAACCAAATGTATTAAATTTATTTGTTTTGTAATAAACTTACCTTCTTATGTACGAGACTTAATAGTCCAAAAATGAAGAACTCGAGTCGTCTGGCAAAATAATCGACTACCCTCTTATAAACAAATATACAACAATCTAAACGCCAAATTCAAACACACCCTATCAAAAATAAGATCTGATTCTTTTTCCTCATGGACAGCATATCTCGTGACAAAAAATGGATCATTATGGAGGGCTACTCGCAACTTACTACTTACTACAAAAAGTAATGTCATGTCCTCTAAAAAGTAACGATTACACCTGGTGCACCACAGAAATAGGAAAAACTAAAATATTTCGCACTCACTTGGCTTCCGTCTTCCAACCACATGAAGATATTAACAATCCTAAATTTACGGAAGAAATTAAAAACTCTTTAACAAATCCACTTTCTGTATACTTACCTCCCAAAGCTTTCTCTCCGAATGAAATTCTAAATTGTTTACTATCATTTCCCCTTCGAAAATCCCCAGGTTTTGACCTAATCACTGCTGAAATACCACGTCAACTCCCCAAAAAAAGCAATTATACATCTCACACAAATAATAAATTTAACACTTAGACTCTCTTACTTCCCCTTACAATTGAAAATATCTATTATCGTTTTATTCCCTAAACCAAATAAACCAACCGAAGATACCGCCCTATCAGTCTTTTACTGTTCTTTTCAAAACACTGTGAAAAACTTATTATTAAACGCATTATGCCTATTATAAACGAAAAACAGATATTACCTGATACCCAGTTTGGTTTCCGTAACTCCTATTCAACCATCCACTAAATCAACCGTTTAATTGATTCCATTTCTTTAACACTAGAAAAAAAATGTCTTGTTCCATGGTATTCTTAAATATCGCACAGGCATTCGACCGCGTATGGCATCCTTGCCTCCTGTTTAAATTAAAAAATATACTACCTCCCCCTTAATTTCTATTTCTTAAATTATACCTCGAAAACCGCTACTTTGCCACACGAGTGAGTACCGACATTTCAGAACTATCTCCTATTCTCGCCAGAGTCCCTCAAGGAGCAATACTATTTCCAGTTCTGTTCAACATCTTTTCTGACGACCAACCAACCACTCCAAACACTTCTGTAGCAGAATATGCCGACGACAAAACTATTTTCACCACCCGAACGGATCCTATCCTGGCTTCAAATTATCTTCAAAATCACCTAAATCGACTGTCTACCTGGTATACTAAATGGAGAGTCAAAATCAATACCTCCAAATAATTGCACGTAACATTTACTCTTCGTAAGGCACTTCTCTTCCTATAACATTAAACAACTCCAACATTCCCATTGCCTCAAACGCTTGCTACTTAGGCATGCACCTAGACAAAAGACTTACCTGGGCTCACCATATTAGAAAAAAAAATTATTACTAAACCAAAGATGCAGAAACCTCTATTTTTTATTAAACAAAAAATCTAAAATTAATATGAAAAATAAATTAAACTTATATAAAACAGTTTTAGTTCCGATTTGGTCTTACGGTATTCAGGTATGGGGAGCAGCTAAACCATCAAACATTCAGAAAATCCAATCATTCCAATCAACAACTCTTCGCCTGATAATGGGCGCTCCTTTTTACATCTCAAATCACACTTGACATTCCGATCTTCATATAAACACCATAGCAAAAATTGCATCCACTTTTATAAACGATTTCGGTCCCACTTAGCCAACCATCAAAACCCCCTCATTAGGCAACTCAATTCAAATAATATCCCCGGAAATCCTCCTAGACGATTAGCTCGCCAATGTTGTAGAGACCTCATGAACTAAAATTAAATTTTAATAATTAATCAAGTAAAAAAGTGTCATCGCTGGATGGCTTCTTTTATCGACCATTATTCATGTCAAAAAAAAAAACATTCCGCACATAAGCTTATTGTAAAAACAAATTAATTACAGATTGTGTATTTTCTAATAAAAAATAAAAAAAAAAAAACTTTCTACAATTATAATACCATAGTGTTAATCAAACTTATAATCTTACTTGAAAATAAAACCACTCGCTATACGACATGGAATTAACGTCGGAATTCAAAATCAAATCATACTCTTCTGGACCGGTCTGTAATTTGCATGATAAATTGTTATCAGAATACCAGATTACAAAAGCTAAAAAATGCTAAAAAAGAAAAAAGAGCTTACCTGAATTGCCTTACGAAGATTACCACTTTCAAAACGAGACTCAAAATGCAAATGATCGAACCCCAACTTGATTCCTAAATTGCTTTCGTCATCGTTTGATAGCCTAATAAAAATTGTTTATAAACTAAATGCTTTTAAGGTAAGTACAGTTTTCAATTTCATTATTACTGTGTAGGATTGTAAGTGTTGCTAAACCTTTCCGATAAATAATCTAAATCATAGACAACCAAATCACCAAATTCTCTTACTTTGGCAACGCTTCGCTCTAAGCATATTAGCAATTTGATCCTAATAAAATTATAATTTTAAGAATTAATTATTAATCATTAGCTAAAACTGTTATTAAATAAGTACTTTCAAATATGTACATTTTATATATGTATAAAAAATAAAATATATTATATATATTGAATACATATAATGTATTAAGGTATTTTCGCAAAATGAAAATTTCAATAATTTGTCCTTGAGTATTATATGTATTCAATAATATAATCACTTCATAATAAATACTGACGTAATAAGTTTGCTTATTAAAAAGAACAATTATTTAAACGTGTATATTGTAAACCATAACATTAATTTATCGCTATAAATCAAAATATATTATTCTTATTTCCTGTTTTTACTTATATCGTTCTGAAAATTTTAAAATAAATTATAAATTGTTTACTTTATAGTATATAATTAAAAATTAACATAATTAATTTGTTATTAAGTAAATGCAATCATTGGAATTTCAAAAACTACACTGTAATACATTATTTTGTTTAAATTGCGAGGAAATTGACCTTGAAAAAAAGAGTGTATATTGCATTAAATATTTCATAATTTATTTAATCCGACAAGTACCATATGAAAATATGGACATGAAAGTAATTTCGGCTTTCGTACAGGACGGTGGCCGGATATTTTCCATACGGTCTTTATGGCACATTCGTGTCAACGACTGAAAAGCGCAGCGCCATTTCGTCGCCAACTTATAACCTACATGAATTTGTGCACGCTTTGAAACATACAATTTTCATTCATCTGCTATTCGTTGTCAAAGGTGCTCGTTGTCGATTTTTGTAACAAAGAATTATAGGTATTGACACAGAAATGTTTATCTCTGCTGCGGAATGCACACCTATTATATGGGATAAGTATCATGATATTTAAAAAGAGAGAAATGGAACCAAAAACGCTTGGGAAGAAGCGTGTACGGATTTATTGGGTGTACTTAGTAAGTACGATTGTCAAGTCGTTTTTTAGTTTTCTACGAAATTGCAAATGATAATAAAAAAAACCACATGGCAATGGTGTGTTTCCGATTTATGTTGAATGCTAACCGAGTTAAAAGATTAAAAATAAATTATAACCAAACGTAGACTACTCATGAGAAAAAACCGTCATGTGTGAAAACAACGTCCGTTCGGAAAAAATTTGTACGGATGTTAACAAAACATAACTGAAATTATGTTGTACTCAATCGGTGTATAAATGTTCACCGTAGTGATGTATGAGAAATTGACATTCAAAAACAATTATCAATTGATATAAAATAACATTTACCTTGAAACTTGCACGTTTTTGTTGTACAATGATTCCAATGGCTGATCATCGTTCTCTGCTCCTACCCAATCAGGATAAGCAATTTTAACGAAAGGACAAACGCTGTTCACACGTTTCGCAATACTCAAGTACGCCGACTTATATGTTTGGTTCTTACGCACGTTGGATAACAATCTAATATCACTTTTCTAAGGATTCACGAAATCATTTATTACCATGAGTGATATAAAACTATTATAAAGGAAATATTAGATTTATGTTAATTTTGAATTACTATTGTAAAGATGCAATCGGTTGAAGACTAAAAACAAAATATACAAGAATATTTATCTATTTTAAAAACTAATAATTTTAAGTTTAGATTTATTTTTATAAAATAAATATACATTGTGTATCAAAAAGGTTACTAGATTTTTTTTTTTAAATGGTGGTATAAGTTAATTAGTATGATGATATTATAAGTACAATATTTTATTTATTTATTATTTTTGATTGTAATGACATTTAACTTACGTCTATATGCGAACTTTCAGCTACGTTCATTTTTGAGCTGAAAAAAATATAATCTTACTAAATGCAATTGTTTCTATTTTTGGTATTAAAATAGTGTACTAAAAATTTTCTGAAGCTTAAACAAAAATATTTTTTTAATGAAATACAACTCATAGGTAATTTATATGGGTTATGTGGGTATATTTAATATTTTACTTATAACATAGGTTAAGTAAAATTTACTAAGTTAAAAAGATTAACTACTACAATCTAAAAATAAATCATCGTTTATTATTTTATTTTGCACTTACTTAAAGTATTTATTAGATTTAAACTTGTTGAACGAAGTTATCATTGATTCAATAGTATCTGCACTTCTTCCCATTCCGAATTTCTTCACTACATTATGATTTGGCATTTCGTTATTAAATTCTTCAAATAAACGGCCATACCTTCAAATTTCGTCAAAGTTATGAAAGAAGTAACCAAGGGTTATATGAAAATAAAAATAAAATAATCGAATAGTATAAATAACCTTTTTATTTGTTTTTAACAAAAATTACCACAATGGAAAATATTTGATAAAACGGCGCATTGATTATGCAATTTAGGTACACAATCTTGTGGATAAAAATATCCGTTATTTACACCTTAATATTATTCGGAGTGAAGAAATATGAAATAAGATCTGAGTACTCACGTCGATACGAGTTCATCTTTATCTTTCCAGTAGTTAAATGGTATTTCTAATTTCACTGATTTAGATTTCCGAATAGCTGTATTACTGCTCGAGGGCTCCAAAAAACTCTGAACGAGTGGTTCTTCGTTGTCATCCGTTTCACTATCGTCGCTGTCAGAATCAGCATACTTATCTAAATGCCATTTTTCAAAGAAACCGTACAGTTATCCGTATAAAACAAATTTTTCTGAACAATTACAGTCTAATTTTATAATATCATGTGTGCGATCATATTTAAGATATCGTTTATGATTAAAATTGTTTTCAATTCATAGAAAATTTAGTATATAAGACAATTTTAAGCTTATAATTTTTATTAATTTTGAATAAGAATATGAATGATGTAAGACATTTTTCCAAGAGCTATTTGTTTCTTTTTAAATAAAAGGAAAGAGAATTGACCCGTACAATATAATGAAATCACTTTTTGTCGACCGTTTTAACCGAGTGAATAGTTCTGAAAATAGCTATTGCACATTGTGCTTATATTGTTGCCAAACCGTAATTTAATAATGTGAAAAACACCTGTAAAATTTCATTGACTGAAAACGATATAAAATTCAAGTTTATATCTAACTAAATATAATTCTATCCGTACAACGCATGAAGTTTTTTTCAAATTAATTTTTCATATAATTTGTTATATTACAATGCAAGTTTTTGTACATAAAAACAACTCGATATACTTGTTTTCTAATCGTGTTTATACCTATATTATGTTACTTACCAGTATCGTCGACTTTTACTTCTCCCAAATCGTATACGTATGATGACAGTGGCGAATTTAATGGCAACAGCGATTTTTCTTGACAAACATTAATGACTGTAAATAATTTCGATAGGGTAGAGTTGTACATTCGATCGTCCGGACAGCGGACGCTAAATTTGTTCAACACGTTAAATTTGTTTGATTTTCTCAATGCCGTTCTTCCATTATCTGTGTACACCAATTAAAGCATCGATGTATTCCAAAATGCAAGTATTGTAGATTCAGTTATTTCAATAAAGGGGTGCTAAATCGAAAAAGGTTAAAAATCATTGGTCTAGATCATCCCTAAGTCGTCTAGATTATTGATTTCTTGTTTAAAACAATATCGATAGTAAATATCAGTTATAAAAATTATACTAACAGAAAAAAAAAATCTCAACATTGATTCAATTTTTACGAAATATACTGTAATACTATACAATGTTATATAGAATGTTTTACTATACAATGAGATAGATGATTATTTAGTACTGAGGAATAAAAGCATTTATTGACTAAGATTCTTGGCACGCTTTTGCTGTTATAATAATGTTATAGCCATGTCAGTTCGTAAACTAATAGGACCATACAATCAAAATGTTTTATACGAACTTGTATTTGAAATGTGTACGAGCGTATCCAATGCGGACGATAGAACTTTAGGATTAGTGTTACTCACAGAGTAAAGTCTTATGTCAAACACGTCTAATGCATATTGCATAAAACCACTGCGAATCATTTTTTCGCAATTGTCTTCGGTAACTAAACACGTTATTATTATAGCATAAGAATTTTGAATTTAAAAAATAAAAAACTCAAAATATCAATACTTTTTTTGGTCACATTGGCTAATAATTTAAGAAACAACCATTGTTTATTTTTCTTGAAATATTTGTTGTTCTCTCTGAGAAGTTTTTCCAAAGTCAACAAAAAACCATCCTTGAGAAGAACGCCAACAATTGATTCTACACAAAATGCCATGAATTAATTATTATAGTAATGCCGACATTCGGATGGTAACGAATGATTTCTAAAAAAACCAACAAACCATTTTTAGTAAGTGTTTTAAAACACAACAATAACGATGCGATGATTTTAATATTTTTTATGTTATTTCTTAAATGTTGATGGAACGTCTTTGTTGCGTTCAACGCTTCAGCATGCTTTGAAAATTTGCTATCTTAAAACAAAGTTAAAAACTTATATACATTTAATATCACATCCATTTACTGAAATCGATTTTTTTTAATATTTTTTTTTTTAACGTATAGGAAAAAGTGTATTAACCTATAAAACAAAAATATATATAAAACTTTAATTAATGTTAAATACATTATTTATTTTTTAAACTGCAAAAAATATTAAAAAGAATTAGGAGAATAAAAATAAGAAGTTACACAGATAAGATCTATTCAATGGCTATTTTTAAATGTTTTTCTAAATAATAAAATTAGAAGTTATATTTTTTCGAATGGTTTACCATGACATAAACATTGAATTGAAATATGAGAATTTGTATTCCTTATCCCCGCGAACCATATGAAAAAGCAAAATTTGATTATCTTCATTATTTCAGAAGAAATCACAATGGATTTGTGTGACACTCCGTGTGTTGTATTATTATACTATTTATATAAATTACCTTTTTGCGAAAGTTGAGCGAGGATAAACAATAATTCACTGATAAGAACATCAGGTGATCCTACAGATTTCGATTGCAATTCCATTATCAACTTCATAAATGTCTTCGTTGCTTCTAATTTTACCAGAAGTTTCAGTACGGACATTCTCACCTGACCTGCATACATTCAATATATTTAGACCATATTTGTTATTGTGTTCAACCACCAACTGTAACACATGAACAATTGAGGCGTTAACATGAAAAAGGTACTAAGTCAAAAAAATCAATTTTTCGTTTTGTCGTTAAAATAGTAGTAAATATTTATGCCAATGGTCTGTTAACTCAAATGTTTTTATATATTAGGAATTACGTTGAACACAAGATGGCGCTAATCATGAGCTTAGAATAATAATCACTTTTTTTTTTAAATATTTTTTTTATTAATTTACCAATTCGAATTCAATATTCATAATTAAGACAGGACAACATATGCTGGATTAGTTAGTTTATAACAATTAATACATTAATTTAATTAATTTTGATCGAAAAAAAAAATTATATAAATAAATAATATTTTTTTTTCAATTGAAATTAAATTTAAGTTTATATAAGAAAATTGTTATAAATAAAGTTTTTTCGAATAAAAGAAGGTTTAAAATTTATTAAAAACGGGGTTTTCCTTCTGTAAAATATGGTTTTTATGACTTAGTACCTTTTCTATGTCAACGCCTAAATTATTCTTAAACTTCTGTTTACCGGATTTTGGTGCAATGCAAGCATGGATTACGGCTGCCAAATTCGTGCAAGTGGATTTATCTCTAGTTTTCTGTAATATTAAATAAAGTAGTATATTAAATTATACTAGTGATGAACAATAACTGATGTTTTAAAATTATTTCAATATTTATAACTGGACCAATGGCGTCGCTACGCCATTGTAGACTCAGACCGGAAATAACTTTGAGGCCATCCCTAAACAACGATAAATCATAAAAATACAGTTTTTAAAATATTATTAGAAGTTAAATTTTTTTATTTAATTAAAAATAATTTGTATAACATGAATAGATTAAGTCAAATATAGATAACAAAAAAAAAAATCTTAAACTTTTCAAACCATTTTCTGCCTGCGCACAGAAAATTCCATTATAATTTCATCAAAATATATTTTATTTATTGCTTTATTTTCTACTGATAAAATAGTCGAGTCGCTAAGTCTCATAAAATACAGTCTTAAAAATAACCAAATTATTTTGAACGAAAGGAATTGTTCAATCCGATTTCATTCTCAAAAATATTATAGTTATATAGTTTAGATGCTCTAAGGTAATAATGGTTGATGCACATTCGTGCCGGCTCTATGTTTGTACATTTGAATATTATATATCGTCTGCCTAATTTGCAAAAGTCGTATCTCTATTATTTGTCATTTTGGGATTATAAACTGACAAAATAAAGAAAAAACGGTTAGTGGCATTCGGGGACTGCCGCGATAAAGCTATTGCATATTAAATAAATAAGAAGTTGATATAATTTTAAATTTTTTTATTATTCTAGTTATTCAGGAATTTATATCATAGCAACTACGATATTCCATTAATTACGGGATTCCACAGGTAGTGGTCATGCTTTTTCGTTACGAAAATTTTTTTTTTCAGTCACTATCAGTGTTGGGAAATATCTAGATAAATGTATCTAGATAAGTTATCTAGATAAAAATTATTTATATTTTATCTTATCTAGATAAATTTATACTCAGTTATCTTTATCTTCATCTAGATAAAAATCTAGTTATCTATGAGTACCAATCTAGATAATTAATTTAAATGGAATAAAAATAAAATTTGAAAATTTAAAACGTTTTATATTTTCATTTTTACATTTTTCTGTACATCATATATCTATTACACAGATAATAACTGACAAGATGACAATCTTCTTATGAAGTTTATTTTAAAAAAATAACTTTTTATATTATAAGTTTATTTTCAAAATGTTTGAAATTTGTTAAAAAAAAAGACAGAAATGTATTGTTATTTTATTTTTCAAATCTAAGATTTTTTTATTATTAAGTTAGAGAATGATTTGAAGTTTATTTCAAAAAAAATTATTTTATATTTTATGTTTGTTAATGTTTGAAATGAGTTTAAAAAATTATATTTATTTTAAAATGTTTTTAATTATGAATTTTTTACCTAATATCTGTAGGCTGTAGTATCCTGAATATTTTCAAAATCAAACATGAAATTATCTCATATGTATCTAGATAAAAATGTACTTATTTTTATCTTTATTTAGATGAAATTTATTATAACTATCTTTATCTGTATCTAGATAGGAATTAGTATAGTCATCTTTATCTTTATCTAGATAAATTATTAGTTATCTATTCCCAACACTGGTCACTACACCAGGCCTGCGATAAAAGCTATGCAATAGCTTAAAAAAAACCGCGTCTGTTGATACAATCAAATTTTCGATTTCATAATATTATCTTAAAGAAAATTAAAGGAAATATATCAATACCTATTTTAATAATGTGAATTTATTAAATTATTTTTTCATCTCCTGTAAAATTTACCATTTTGGACATACGACCTTTACGAATTAGACCGACGATATTTATTTAAAATTTTAATACCGATAATTCCCGCTTGCTAACATTGTTAAACGATTATAAAACATCATTGGGCTTATTTATATAATTGAATCTATAATCTTTATAATTGTAATTTTTAAATTAATAATTTAACAAATTATACTTATTGTGAGATCGAAGACATATTCATGGTAAGAATTATCAAATTCAATTATTTCAAAATTGTATATTTTGTATGAAATGTCACTATCATTTTTATATTTTTTATTACATTCATAGGTGCCTCCAAACTAAATAAAATAAAAAAAAATTGAAGCTTTTTTGGAGACTTCACTAGTGTGAGACCCAGAGTGGTCTGTCTCCTCTGCCCTCTCCTAGTTATACTATCGAATAGAAATAATGTTGAATATAAATTATTTCTAAAATTATTTCTTTGCTGTTATTTTGTTTCGTACTCGCCTTATGTAGTGTGGATAATAGTTTATGGTATATAAATTGCCATAATAATTATTGAATGTACTTATAGTATTTACTTATTAGGTCTATATATGTCAAACATATTTTACTTTAAGTCATGAGTGTTATTCATTATTTTTATCATATTATGAAACACATAGGTATATATTATTAAAATAAACTAGAATTAAATTAAAAATAATAACAATAATGAACCTTAGTAAATCACGGGACGATACCGACATATTTAAAATGATAAATTATAAGAGATAAATCGGGAAACAACAATGACTTAAGTGTAATAATTGAATTTGATAAAATTACGCTTGTAATTATTGTTTGAATATTGTCGAATCGTATGTATAACTTGACATTTGTCCAAGCGCTATAATTCAGAATCAAGTTTTTAACGTACTGGATCGGAGCCAAGGATTGCCGGTCAAAAAAACTCACTGGACTCTTACGGTGGTTATTATTTATTCTTGTTCTTAAGCAACGAGAAAATTAAAAAATATTTATATACGTATACATACATATATTGACTGGGTCGTTAAAAAATTACATAAAACAGTATCCCCGATGTAAGATAGATTGAACGCTGCTCAAGGTGGACCAGTTCGGAGGTATGTTATTAATCGGAACATTTTCTTGTTACTATTTTAATTATAATTGATTCGGTTTATTCATCTTTACAATAATAACTGGAGAATTTAATAAATCAACTACATTTTTTTTTTGTTATCTGACGAAAAAATAATACGGATGTATGTACAGAGTCCACCATAAGTATACATTAAATAAACAATATTTTTGTCGTTTGAAGTGACGCAAATGTAGACTACAAATGTAGAATTATATTACGAGATGCCAAAAACACAGTTACCCTGTAACGTTTCTCTTAAAATTCATTAAAAATAGAAATTAATAAACTACATAGATAGAGTCTACTGATTTTTGGTTCGGCAACGAGTAAAAAAATAAAATAACCTTTCGTTTTTCGTTACTCGCGCAAATACATGGGGTTACTGGTCGTTATGTTTCAAAAATGATTGGTCGATAGTTTTGTTACATTGTATTCGTGTGAATCATGAAATATAATTTTGTTAACGTTAAAAAAGTACTGCTGTATTGAATAATATTTTTAAGTAAATAATTTCATTAAAATATTATTATTAAATACTATTATTTTTACGTAAAAACCGACAAATTTTGATTTAGATTTACTAAAAACTATTTGTCATGAAATAAACTTCATTTCTATTAGTTTTTAAAAAACATTTATTAAAATTATATTCTTGTACAGAAAGATTAGATGATGTTTTTAAAAAAAATAAACAATTTAATATAAGTCGAATGATGTTTATTTAAAATGAATATATTACAATAGAAGTGCCATACATAAAACAATAATCGATAATTATTTATAAAAAAGATTATAGTTCTATTTTAATATTCATAAAAAAATAATTCACATTATATACGAGTACGTATATTTAAATGTAATTGCAGTTTTCTTGTGTACCTATATTTTTTTTTTGTAATTTAAAAATTATTTCGTGTAAAAATATTCTGATTATATTATATACTTAATGCTATTTTAGGTACCATCATTGTGTAATTTGTGCACTTAAAATAACAGTAAAATGTAACAGGTTTTAATAACTTTTGTGTGTTTTTTCTTTGTTATGTGCTAATTAACCTTAACACGCAAATATTATGTGTCACCGCGTGCAATCCAACATGTCGTGATGACGTTCCATTATGAACATTTATTTATTCCGAAAACCAATGTAATTTCGTTCATTAAAAACAGCGAAACTTTTACTTCAATCTACAACTGAACACCATCTAAAGGCTCATTGGGCCACCATATCGATTTCTATACTTTACAAATGCACGTTAAATTAAATATTAGTTGTGAGCAATTTGAAATATAACTCAAAACCTACCATAAAACTAGATATAAAACGAAATTAAATTAATTCCAATATTATTTAATGATTTAAATTTTTCATCAGACGTTTTTCAAAACGATAATAATAATGATTAGGAACGACAGATTTTTTTTTCATTTCATAATTCAATATGCTTTAATTATTTTTTTTAACTTGACGAAATCATCTATCACCGTTCCATTGACGATTGATGAGTAGTTGTTGAGTTTTTTTAAAACAATAATGGTTACGAAATAGATTTAAATTATAATATCTATGTTTATATTTTAAGTAATCGCTAAATTATACGAAATCACTGGATTGGGTATAATGACAATCATTAAAACAATATATGAAATCCAAAAAATAAACCGTATTTCAAATGTATCTTTCATGAAATAAATTGTAAGAAATAGTTGTTTCAAACATAATATTTTTTGTAATATTATTATTAATAATAATAAAAGTAATTATTTTCATACTTAATAACGTGTGTTAATGTGTCGCCTGCGACCGAAGTCATTATTATAGTCAGAAGGCGTTATTCAAAAACTTTTGTTACGTAAAACATAATTTATTCAATGACATCGTCTAAAATAATAAATATAAGAAAAAAATTCGTCTACGAGTTACGACATACATATTCGAACGACGTCTTGGTAAAATATATATTGTTAATATTACGGAGACAAACGGCTATAGAGAAATCGTTTAGTTTGTTGTCATAATTGTATGCATATCAACAATAATAGAACAACACCCTTAACCTTACGCGCCGAAAATAACGTAGTCTGTGCTAAATTGAACGGCGACTAATTGCTATGCAACTGTTTATGAGCACATGCATGTATAATATATAATCAAGAAGCGTGCCAGCCAATACAGTTTTTCCCCCGCAGGCTGCATACTACGACCGTCAAAAAGCCGAAACGCTATCAAAATAGAATGAATATATTTTTTGTTAATTTTCTTTTTCTATGGTTGTTTCATTTTTATTTTTATTTTTCTCTCATTGCTCCGAACAGTAACGAATACTGCTTTCCGCGAAATTCACGCGATGTTTGTTGTTTCGTGAATCCGTGTTAATTTTTGTTTTCTTATTTTATCGCCGTCATACACCGTACGAAAAACATTTAACATTTTGGCCAAGGTTGTTCCGTTTTGGCGGATTCGGCTGGGTTTCCTATACATGTGCTATGACGGCTGTTCCGCGTAATGTGTAATCATAACGGACGCGATGTTTAATTTTAATGATGTTTTCTTCCACCCGCTCTCATGCATTTGAGCACTAAAAATACTTGGTTTTTATATTTTGATTTTATCATCCTGTTTCCCTCCCTCCTCCCCAAGCTATTGCAAAATAATCGCATGTGACGATAATTGTCATCAAAAGACTCGGGCCATCACTTTAAGACGACGGCCCGCGTGTGGTTCCGAGCCAATAGCCACCATTTAATTAGCGTATTAAAAACACTATATCAAGCGCGTATAAGTTGCTAAACCACGGTAAACATTAAAAAAACAGACGTTTATCGTTAGCTTTGGGTTAACGTATTGCTCGCGTAAAGTTATCAATTGCTATATTTGTATGTATTATATTTACTTCAACCATGGAGTAACCATGTACAGGTTTGTGAGATCAATTAAACTGAGAATACAGTCGTGTCGAATATGGAGGGAAACACCGAGGATATACGTCCGGAAGACAGAGAAATCATTATTGTTTTGCAACAACGCTATGGTCAGATTTACCATAGTATTTTTCCAAATAACTGTGATAATCATGTTTAGTAAACATTTACGAAATACTCATTTTGTAATTTATTTACATCAAGATAAAAAAAAAAAAATGAAGTTATAAAATTGGACCAAAGGTAATGATAGTCAATAATTGTCTTATATATTGTCTTCAAGTTACCTTTGTATACATTTACTATATGAGATACATTCAATTGATGAGTGAATAAACGGAAAGTAGTCTTCAAAGTTGAACATTAACGATTTACTGATGTTTGTCAATATATATAAGTCAAGTAATTTTTTAATAAATAACTAACGTATAAAGTAATAATATTTCACTTAAATAAAGTTAAAATATATAGAAAAACTTGGAAAATTAATAATTGTCTGCAATATTTTGCAAATAATTGAAAACAGATCACGGATATTAAGGGTTAACGACTATCTCGATTGAGTAGAAAAAGATGAAAAAATCTTAAAACAAAGATATAATATAATAAGAAATATAATACGTGTCTTTGTTCCTTTGTGATTTACTTTGTATGCACATGTGCACTATGTACAATACGATTATAGCAAATAATTTTTTTTTTTTTTTAATTGTATCCTTATACGTTTCAATTATATTATTGATTTAATTCAACTGTTTTAAAAAAAATAAATATAAATCATGATCATCTTTAAATACCAAATATAAATTAACATAGTTAAAAATTGGTACCATTGACTTTAATTAAGTAGGTATATATCTTGAAAAACGGATAATTTTTCTGCATCTTATTTAACTATAATGAATCCTTTTTGAACATATTTTTTTGTTTGTTTTGATAAATGGATAAATATGGGATTTATCTGCTTCGGTTGGCTTTATTGAATAGAATGTAATACAATCGTATACAGTGTAATGAGGGGATGACAGTTTGATCCGAGACGTCAATGTGATCATTTGAAATGATCAAGAATTTTTCATAATTATATCGTCCAAAAAATATAATATTACAATTTTAATGCAATTAGATTGTGTGTTGGCTAAAAGTCTGGAAGTCTTTAATATTCTACTATCAAAGTTTTGTATCATTTGAAAGTTATTCATTTTTTCAAGGCTCAAATGCATGGAGTGTTTATCCTTTCTAGTCTTGCAATATTATGGATTAAAAGTAATTAAACTTCACCGATGTATCTTATTTCATAATATTTGAGATTATTTCAGTATATTTTATCATAAATAATCTCAAATATTAAAAAACAATAATTTTATTACAATTTAACCACTAATATATTTCTGAAAATGTAATGCCATTGTATTTAAAGTTTATTACAACTACCCATAGGATAGAAAAAGTATTATTAAACAATATATTAACAATTCGGCTAATACAATGTATTCCGACATAGAATCGCACCAACTTTAACTATAAAATTGTTAAAATATTTTAAAATCAATATACATACATGTATGTTAATGATAAAATATACTTTATTATAATGTTTAATGTATGTATGTATATCGATTTTAAAATATTTTAACAAATGTACAGTTAAATTTGGTGCGATTCCATGTCGGAATACATTATATTAGCCGAATTGTTAATTTATGATTTAATATTTCTTTTTCTGTACTATAGGTGAAATTGTTACAAAATTATTGCTTTTTTCTTAAAAATCATAACTAAATAACCGAATAATATACTTTATATTTATATTATGTAATTATGTTGTAAAAACCATTTATTTTATTGTATTTTTTTTTTTTGCTCGATTTCCTGTCAAGACCTTATACATATATAGTTCAACTGAAATTATTTGTTTTTTTTTTTTTTTTTTGAATATAAAATATTCAATATATTATTATTATTTACCATTATAATTACCATCCAATTACTTTTTTTGGGTCAAGTAAGAAACAAATTTAAAGGTTGAACTCATCTTTTTAAACGCCATAACTTTTTTAAAAAAAATACACAACCATACCAAAAGCCTCTAAAGTTGTAGAACATTATTGAAATATATTTAATAGTATAAAAAAATTCATAAGAAACATTAAATTTATAATTAATGAAAGTTAAAGGCACAAATATACAAATAAAAAAAAATGAGGCCACTTATAAAGTATTTTACTATAATAATTCCATAAATGGTGCATCAATTATAGAAATCGGTTTAGTCGATTAAAAAATGTAAATGTTTTCCATTTTACCTGAGTGTAAATGAAATAGATATAATAAAGGTAAGTACGCATAGTATTCTAATTTGAAAAAGTTTTTTAATTGATTGATTAAAAAGTAATATCGTAGTATTCGTATTATAATAAGAAAAATTAAAGTAAGAAATAGTACATAATAATATAATAGTATAGAATAGTATACATATACATATAATAATAACAACAATAATAATAATGTAGAAAATATCAATTCTAATCGCGTAAAAACAATTTATAAAAGTATTGGGATGTTCAAATTTTAAATTGAGAGCAACTAGTTAATTTAAATATAGTCTTTCAAAACAATAAATATAAATAAAAAAATTAAAAACAAAAATAATAAGCTTTTTCGGGGAAAAAATAAAATATAGGAATATAATGATTATACCATAAATTATATCTATTTTATAATTTATAGTTAAAATCTTAACTTTAATTAAAAATTAAATTAAATTAAATCGTAGGAAAAGTAATATGGAAAAATAATCAATCATAAAATATTTAAGCAATTGTCTTAAAAACTATAACTAAAAAATATAGCTCTATAGATTCCTAATATATATATAATAACATTTACGTTATATTCATAAGATAACTTTTAGATGAAAACGACTTTTTAATAATTTATTATCGTTACATTTACCAATGTTTCTATTATAAGTCCCCGTTGATATAAACGTAAAATGTTTTTCTAAATGAAAAAATGTTCGATAATGAATTTTCTAAAATTAAAACGTTTAATTGAATATTTATGATCATTATAGTGATATTTCAAACATAAAACATACAACATTACTTGTTAAATGATCCGAAAGAGTAATTTAAAAAAAAATAGAAACAAAAATTAATAAAATACAAATAAAAAATAATAAATAATATAATAAAATAAATAAAATAAATAAATAATAGAATATAATGAATAGAATACAAACAGTTTTTGCAATATAATGACTAAATATTAACAGTTAATGGTAAATTTAAAACAACAATTTTAAAATGTCAAAGGTTGGAGCTATATTCATAGTATATTAATACATGAACATTAACTCAATTAATATTTAATAAAATAAAATAAATATTTTAAGCAAGAATTAGATTTTTTGAATTAAACCATATTTTGCATCTGTCCTTATAACGATAAATCTTTAAAGAAAAAACAATCTGTTAGTACGGGTTTTAATAAATGTCATTTTTGTTATTATTATTATCCTGGTATAATTTTGTATTCTTTGTCTATAACAATCTTTTATGAACTGATTGTAATTACATTACATTACATACAGAATATATATTTTCTGTTATAATGGTACTTTCAATAAACAACAGTTTAACTTTTGTTGTTTATTTTAATTTACTTAAAACTAATTAGATACTTAATCTCTCACACAGAGAAATGTGTATGCCAAACATTAACGACCCTTTATTAATACTAAAATACTACTTCTATTGGATAATTTTCAAGAAACAAAAATAATTAGTACTTCGACAAATACGATTTTTCATTCTGCTTTATACAAAAACAACTATAATTTATATAAATACATTTTATCTTTTTTAAAATGTGAAAAACTATAAATGGCAGTATATAATATATTTGAATACTAATGCCGTAGGAACCCTTGTGTTAAATTTTTTTTTTGAAAAATATAAATATCGCATTAATTTAAAGAATAAGTTTTTAGAAAAATGTAAAAAACTCTCAAGAAATGGTGAAATTTAATACTAGCTCATTTTAAACAATATCGTTATATTCTAGCAATAAATAGAATACTATAGAAACTTAAAATACTTATCAAAAGAACTAGAAAATATGTGATTATTTTTTTGCTATGCAAGTGCATATATATATATATATATATATATATATATATATATATATATATATATATATATATATACATGTACATTGTATACAATAACTTATACTTGCTTTAATTATAATATAAAAAATAAGTAATATATACATTTTAAAAGCGTCTAGATCTTGAATTTTACTATAATTTAATTTATATTCTCTTTCCGATTTCTTTAGAAAATGGCTTACATCAAAGTTATTTTTAAATTTAAGCCAATTCATTTTTAGAATTACTTAATTACATGTGTATTTTTAAGTAGCTATCAAGACTTTGAAAACAATATATGTGTTCAATATTTTTTCTATTTATTAAAATACAAAATATCTGGAATACATTCGAACTTTACCGAGAATTTATTATCCTTAAACAATATAGATCACTAGTAGTACACAATTTCAAACAATTATACACCCAAGTTATTCTAAAACAAAGTAAGAGAAGCGAGATAAAAAGGGTTCATTACCTGATGGTCCTTATTAAATCTGTCTTTATTTTTTTATAATTATTTTTTAAATGAGTTTCATACTTACTTCAAATAATTTCACAATATCCACAATTCTGTCTGCTTTTGTTTTTCTGAGCATATTCAGTGACTTGGCTTTGACATTTTTATCTAAAAATGTATAAGACATAATTATTTTAGTTGTTCCTCTTTAATCGTAACCATACTTATAGCCTATAGGTGTATTATTAAAAATATAAATCATTGATGTGAATTGTAATTTAATAAATAAACAAAACAGTTACAACGTATAGACAAATATAATTATAAATTTAAAACTATAATAAACCTTAAAGGCCACTCTTAGAGTCTTTATATCATTAAAATTATTTTTGTCGAACATTGAAAAGTAATGTTGATTTACGATATAATAAAATTAACTTAATATTGATAACAGTACATCAATCACACTATAAACAATAATTAGTTATATATATTTGAGATGTATAACACAGAAATCTAATGTTTATAACTCAAATTTTGTCATCATTGATTAGTTGTTTGATATAATATGAGTTATAAAACAAATTAAGATTAAATTTAATTTCTAAACTTCTAGAATTTATTTTTTAAATCAATTTTAACTTAATAAT
Organism: Sipha maydis; assembly: GCA_034509805.1. NCBI lineage: Eukaryota > Metazoa > Arthropoda > Insecta > Hemiptera > Aphididae > Sipha > Sipha maydis. The sequence goes on along the minus strand of JASXSY010001432.1, from coordinate 70,150 downwards.
TCACATTTATGATCAAATTGGAAATATGATCCTCCGAATTCAGATTTAATTAAAAGTAGTTTTCCATCCTAATTTTTTCCTACTTTTTTTTCAATCCTCTAAGCCTGTTGCTATAGAAACCATATTGAATACACACGATATAATGATATAATAGTCAACATTATTAATAATATTAAAGAGTTGTGATGTGATGAATTTATTCATGATTTTATTGCTAAGGAAATTATTAAAAAAAAGAGTTTAATAACACAAAATTATTACTGTACAGCAGTAACATTTATTAAAAAAATGGCAATATTGCGATTTGAGGGAAAAGTAAATATAAAACAACGGGTTTCTGTTTACCAAAAATTGTATAAATTCAATATCTAAATCTGATCCTGATATGTTGCACGAATGATTAGATACAAAAAATGAAATTAAGTAGAACTTCCACTAATTAAAAATTAAACCATAGCAATGAAATTGAAATTAAATCATGAGAATAACGAACCAATTTTTTTGGAGATCACTTAAATGTTATTATAAATTAATTTTTAAACAACAATACATTTTAATCAAATATACGTTCCAAAAAACATTTTTTGAAAACAAATAATATATGACTCCAAGTTTTACATGAAAAATTAAATATAGTTAAAAAAAATGTTGCCATAAAGTTACGTTATCCAACTTTTGTTATTATTTAACAATATATTTATAATTCAGTAATTAATTGAAACAACAAAATTTAAATTAATCGATTAAATCTATTAATGTTTGTTTATAACTATATTATAATCCTACTTTTCCTTATACTTTTTAACATAAAATGTATACGTGTAGTTTATCGGAGTTATATATTATATTTATCGGAAAAATAATTTTTTGATATAAAATGTATTTACAAATAAATTAAACACAAACAATTATAATTTTAATAATTTTATTACAACTTTATAATTTTTTAAAAGTTTAAATTAGTTAAAAACTTATTTTTATAATCAAACCCAAAAAACATAAAAAAATTTATTTTTTATAATATTATTCAGTTACGACAATCATGCCAAAACAAATATTTTTTCAAATTATAACAAAATATGTACTTTTATTACATTTTACACGCTATTTTGTTTTATATAAATGTAAATCGGTTTCTAATGTACAATCAATTATTTATTTTTTTATTAAATATTACATTTTTGAGTTATAATTAATTAAACGGTTTTCAAAGCATATTATTATTTACCATATTTCAATATATTGATGGTAATAAACAATTGCTTATATTATGTAGGTATTCCCAGGAATAGATATAGCTTTTGAACGGCTTAAAACATTAAGAAATAAGTCATTTATAGGTGAATATTCGATTAAAATTCACGGAAGTTTTCATTGAGAAAAAATTAATTAATTAAATTAAATTTTAGTTTTTCCTGTAACTAGCACTAAACCTGTATGGTTTTGGAGTTATTTGAATTAAAAAAAATAAATAAATAAAATTTTGCATTGGAAAAATGATTTGGTACAATGGAAATTGAAAGTGTAACGAAGAAAGATTAATGTTATAGAAAAAAAAAATGTTTACTTTAAAAAAAAAAAAAAATTCCGGTGCCGAAATCTAAAAATCTGTCCCCGAGTAAACTGTCGTACATCGGTAACAATAACATTCACTAGTATGTACCCCGGACGAGAACAATGTTATCGAGTAAGACACTTACCGGTATTGTTCACCCGTCCGTTGATCTTGTGCGCTATCCTGCGGATCTTTTCGAGATTCTCCGTGGTGCGGGCCGTCAGCGGCACCAGCCGGTCTAGCAACACGTCCAACACGTGATCTTCGCCACCGGCCACCACCATTTTATTGCTCTTCGGTGCCTTCGGGTACGAGAAAGAGAACGATTCGTATCAATCAAAACGGTATTAATCGGTTAGACGCGGTGCTAACGGTGCGCTGTGGCATCTGACGAACACGCACGAACCGGATGGACGAACCGCGCGGAAGGGAACAACGTGCGGCAGCGAATGAGAATCGGTAAACATCAACGATATATCGGCAGGACGAAAAGACAGTGGATAGGAACGCGGAGAGAGCGATCGACGAAACGAAGTGTATTATTTTTCGGCCGCGGTGTCTCACGACGTGACGACCGTAATAGAACCGTACGGGATACGACTGTGGTCATGTACACTGTGGCCGAACGGGAAAATCGTCAACGACACGGGCGGCGACCGCGGCTGCACGGGGTTTGGCAAACGGCGCGACCGATTGGGCCCGACTGCCAAAATGACGATGCAGCGCGGCGATCGTGTGTACAACGCGCGCTTCCCCGTGACGCTATAAGTTACGTACTCCTCCGCAAGGTCTGACGGTCGTCGGTGCCGGTGCCCGACGATGATAACAACGAATTTCAATACTGTTGTTGTTGTTGTTAAAATCGTAAAAAATGTTACGAATAATATCATTACTATTATTATTATCATAATTGTTGTTGTTATTAATACTGCGATTGTTTTTTATGATAACGCTATACCGGTGTTACTTCGCGCACCATTCCTCGTCACAGTCGTTACTAGGGAGTTTCCCGATCCACCTTACCCTTCCACCATATTGTTTACTATACGTTTGCTTGTGCGTGACTTCTTTTTTTCTATTCGACAGCAAGAAAAACCAACATCGGAAACATCATGGCTTTTACAGTCGTGCGATTGTATTGGTTATTTATTTCGGAATTAAAATGAAAAAAAAAAATTCAAAATTAAATTGATCATTAAACTTTATTCGGTGTCAGCTCTGTTCTTTGAAGGTTTTTTTTTTAATTTAATATAATTTATTTTTTTTACGGAATTTTGTAAATTCGAAATCATCGTTTCTGTACATTTATAGATAATGATAAAACTTATACATCTGGTAAGATAAAGATTGTATTGATGCTTTCAATGTCTTTAACTATTATTATAGGCCTTAGACTGAAATTTAATTTTTCAAAGAGAAATACTATAAACCAACAGTAAAATGTTCTGTTATAAATTCAGTCCCATATGAAAAGAAAAAAAAGAGTATTATAAAAGAGTATTTTATTTATATAAAAAAATATGATAATAAATCTAAACCGCAATGAAAAATTTCATATTTTTTCAGTTTTATTGGTTAGTTCTGGTTTGCATAAAAAGCTTGAAAAACGAAACAGAAAAAGAATGGAATACGAACTAAATAATTTAAAAGAAAATGTAAACAAGTATCCCGTATTTGACCCCCCCCCTCCCCGTCAACTATAACTCAAAGACCTACCATTCAAATTCAAAACCCGCGGTCAAAAAATATTGGGATCCATCTGGAAAACAGCGTTGTCGAGTGTAATAGATTAACGACTAACGTCAGTCAGTTTTTTTATTATTACGATTTATTTTTGTTTTTTTATTTTATTTATAAACATACTTCTCGTATGTAATCATTTGTAGTACATCCATTCGTCAAGACGCGTGCTGTCCCATCCAGGTTTATCGACCGGCACTCTTTACGTTTTAGAAATGAATTTCGCATATGAAATCGCATATTGTTTGTTTTTACATTTTTCTTTCGCTCTATCATGGTTTTTACGACAATTTTCCAAACAATATTAATAGATTCCGAGAACGCAGTTTTTAACGGCAAAATGATTTAAAAATAAATTGGTAAAAATAAATAAAAAATGATTGCTTTTTCTTTACTGCTTTAACTATATTATTTTTCGTCCCAAAATCAGGTTTATGTAGTTCGAAGCATGTAGATTTATGTCACATTTTAGTTAGGATATGAGAGATTTTCTGATTCTTAATCCCAAATTAGTGTGGATTTCGATCTCGCGAGATACTTTTCTGTTCGCACATATATATACCTATTGAAATATTTTAAACCTTTGAAAATCGGCCAATTAGACGGTTATTAAAAAGTCGATATGTATAAATTTGAAAGACACAAATAAATATCATGCGTTTGAGTATGACTAAAGTTTAATAAAATACAAGTTTATTAATTTGATTTGGCTGCGTGAATACGATATGTATATGTATTTAACATATACATACGGTGAAAACATGTTAGTACTTATTTCTGGGAACTAGAGTCTATACTGTATATATTGTATATGAAATACAAATAGATATTAAACTAAAAATAAGAGCAATGTCATAAAAAGCATACAATTTTATGGTACTCAAAACATTTTTTATACGCAATTTTCAACGGCGTAACAAATGAGTAAATTAAATGATAAATTTAAAAAAAAAATATTGTGATAGAAATTTACTCAACCACGATTTTAATTTTAAGTTTTTCGTTCTGTTTATATTTTTCGATTTAATAATGAACATGCATGTAATTTAATTTTGTTAACAATGATATTATTTTCGAAATCGATTTAGATATCCATTTTATACGTATCTTGTAAGTAACAAATCCTAATAACTATTATATCTAAGAATTAAAAATTTTAATAAACGTACAAATTTTATAATTTATCTTTAAAATAATATCATAAATTCATATTTTATGATTAAATATTATTTTTATAAAAACACGATTCCAATAACGGGTAATTAAAGTATATAGGTACAATTCAAATAAATACATATGTTATTATTATGCCTTGCAGATAATTTTAAAACAATAAGAGAAATAAATTATTTTACTTAATTTTCTATTATCGTAGAATACGTTTTTAATTCCCATTTAACCAGTATAATAAAATAAATATTTATTTTTTTTTGCTTTAGTTTAGATTTAAATAATTAATTTGATAAAATAAATTTTATTTTATTGATCAAGTATTACTTGTATTATTATCTACCAACATGTTTTCAAAGATATTAAGTAATTGTCATTAAACTGTCTGTTATGTCTTGTCGTAACAACAACCTTTTAACGTTTTACATGCCGTTACAGAAGCCAACAACTAAAACTATTAATGTCGTTTGTATCCAATTAATGAGTAGATACAATCATCCGATTAGTCATCCACACCAATACATGAACCTCGAAGTTTCCTGAATATTAGTTTTAAGTATAGAAATGAATATACTGAAATTTTTGCCTTATAGGAATAATGAGTACAAATTATTTTTATTTATCATAAAAAGTTATACCTAATTTTTTCATATATGTATTTGATATTTTATTCTATTTAAAATATAACCTATATTTTATTAATATGCTGAAAACATTTACCTAACAATCATAATCAATTATATTAAAATATGTTATAATAACTTTTATAATTTTAATGACATGAGAGAATAACTGATAATATAAGTAATAACTGATGATGAGCGAATATGAATAGCGATGAAATTGTTCTCGATTTTCTAGAGGAAATAAAAATATTCAGTTATTCAGTTCTCTTAAGAACAGTTTATGATTAAACACAAAAAAAAATATTTTGATATGATAATTATTTAAGGGCAGATCTTATTGTTTTTAAAAAAAGATATTTTAATATTTTCTAATAAAACATATTAATAGTTTTTCATTATATTAATCGGGAATTGTACAATAATAACATAACATTTTGATGATTACATTTAAAAACAAGTACAGATAACAAATAATATACGGAAATACCGACGGTGGCATGAGGAACCAACTGCAGCACGTAGTAGTAATGCTACTGGCTCACGGAAGAAACACTTAATGTGAGAACGTTGTTTTCGCAATCCGTGTCGTAGGTACGACTACACTAACTAAAACAATGGTAATGTGGTTATATTATCGCACACGAATGAAGTATAGTTATGTACAGGTATAGGTAATACTATTATGTAGGCCGTTCCGTCGTGTGTCGGTTGATGCCGTGACTGCCTCCATTTTACAATATCACCCTAAGCTCTTTGTTTTATTGCCTATCCCATACACTACATAATACTATACGGTTTGTAAAAACTGCAGAACAGTACACAGACGAGAAACAGAAGCTAACATTCACATATACATTGTTACAAAAATATAATATTGTTAAATACGACGCGCTATAACAGTGTTTCACCGTCTTTCTCTCTCTCTTTATTTCTCTCCCTCTCAACAAATTAGACGAGAACCGTTGTATATTAGCTTTGCGATCGCATGTCATTGATATAATTCATTTTCTTCGTTCCTACCGAACATTCAAAACATTGGCTGTATATATTTCAATCGTAGTACGTGGGCGTACAATTCGCTGTCGAAAAACAAAACGTGTCGACGGCTTAATGCACGAACAATATGTTGTTCGACTTCTATTTACAACTTTAGTCCTACTACGATGCCGTGAGCTCACATCTTACGTCGCTCACAAAGTTTCTCGCTACACTTCAATAAAACGCATATCAAAAGTATAATTATTCAATCACGAAGAATTAATGTATGGTAACAACTAGCTGGCTGATTTAATTTTTATGTTTTAATTTCTATGCGTAATGCGGTTCACTTGGCAGGCACTATAGTGCACTACAACCCCAAAACTTCACTTTATGGCACTGCTTGTGCAAGAGAGGTCAAATAATTTGATTTACGAAAATAATTTACATGAAAACAGAAAAATGTATTTCTCATTAAACCAATATAGGAATCTAGTATTAAAACTTACGACTAATTTGAAATATTAAATTTTATATATTTTCAAACCGTACCATTATTTACATTTTAATAGGCTTTAAAACATATTTCAAATACAATTGAAATATACGATCATTTTACACATTATACATTACACTTTTTTAGTGTGTTCACTTTTATAAAAATCAAGTGAGATACGTAGTAGGATCAAAAAGTTCCCGGAATTTTATTTTATTATTTATACATATACAATTTAAACTTAAATGAATTTAACCTCTAAAATATCGCTCTTGGGAACAGATATACTCCAGACAGACACACATACACGAATTTGCAACTGTTCGAAACATCTTTGAAATCCATTTATTGGTATGGCCCTAAGATAAGCAGTCACATTAGCTTTAATGATTTCAATAGTCACAAAATGTTCATCTTTGAATCCAAGTCTTAGGTTCGGAAATAGCCAAAAGTCACATGGTGTCATAGTATATAGTCATATAAGGTTTCACAGTATCTGGTGAATACGGAGGCTGAGGAATTGTGAGAATTTTTTTATCAGCTAAAAATTTCTGAACTGCAAAATATGTGTGACACAGTGTATTGTCGTGGTGAAAAAACCACAGATTTCCTTATTTTTCTGGCATCTTTTGACAGATCGAACTTCTTAAACATTTTAAAATTTCAATATAAAATCTAGAGTAAACTGTTTGTCCGTTTGGAACGAATTCCCAGTGAATTAACCCATTTTTTGATGTTGTCGTGTTCTAACCATTCTGATGAATACAATTTGTCTCTGGTCAAAATTGAAGACTCAAGTTACATCTCCAGTAACATTTTTTGATAAAAAGTCGTTTTCAATTTTTGATCGTTCGAAAAATTCAGCGGTAGTCAATATTCTGTTTTCCATTTGGTCCACGATCTAAATGCGTGGAACAAATTTCGCACGCACATGATGCATTCCTAAATAATCTTTTAAAATACTTTGAACCTAATGTTTTTACCATGTCTTGGATACGTAAATGACAATCTGATCGTACCAAATTTTGAACTCTTTGGACGGATTCGTCATTTTTTGAAGTTGACAGGGACCACTCCGCTCTTTGTCTTCAAAATGTTTAATCGTTTAACCCAATCATAAACAACTCTTTCTTTAATGCTGCATTACCATAAATAATACTCATACATTCAAGCGTTTCTACAGCAGTTTTTCAAGTTTAAAACAAAATTTAATGTTGGACCGTTGTTCAAATTGCGCCATTTTAACAAAATGTGTTAATTGTTTTTCGTAAAAACTCGATAACGGTAAATGCGAAACTAATGTAGTTTTAACAATTATATTATATGTCATTTTAATTCCAATAATCATAATTCTATAAATAAAATAGTTTTTTTCTATAAATAAATTCTGTAAACTTTTTAATCCTGCTACATATCATATCTTGACTAACAGTGTGCATTGTAAATACGACATTTTTAAAGTGTTACGAAATAAGTGTTGAAAATGTGCAAAGCACCTTACTAAAGAAACAGTCAATTTCTATTAAAAATATTGATACAAACATTTGTTTTAAACATAAAAAAAAAAGTTAATTCTAAAATCAAATCGAATAAAATGAAATCACGATTTTTTTGTCGCTCACTTTGGAAGATTTAGTAAAACTCCGGAGAACAATTTTGGAAATTTCGACATATGACATAGTAACTTTGGTCACTAATTTTTTTTTTGTCGCCGCAGTTGACCTCCCAGCATTGGTGGTTGGCAATTTTTTCTTCTTTTTTATGACCATTTTCTTTTTCTTGATCATTTCCACCCTTATTTTCATACTCATGACGAATCTGATTAAGCGCACATAAAATTTAAAAATTAAAGTTAAAAATTAATATTAGGACTATCTTCAAGTTACTATAGCTTAAAAAATCAAGAAAAAATAAAACGTAAAAAAATTGTTAAAATAACTCGCGGGCGTTGACTATCAAATATAATAATAAATAATAAGTCTGGTAACGACAAGTCTCTATGGTGAACAAACGTATAAGGACATTTTCATACGAATAGCCAGTATTATTGTTTTTTCTTACGAGCATTTTGATTTATTTAAAATGTGGTGTGAACAAACTTTTGAGAATGGCATACACATCTAGAAACTTAACTAAATAATACAATTCATGCACACGAGTACTAATTTAGAATAAAATTAAAGAGCGTTTTGCTAGAGAACAAAATGTCAAATAAATATAGATCTATCTAAGTAAAATATTTTTTTACCGTGAAATAAATTGTATATATTATTTATAATATGAATTAATATTTTAAAATGTTGGAAATACTTTTCTTTTTTTTTTCTAGAATTCTAAATAATATTAATTGTAAAAAATTCAAAATACAAACATTTTTTTTTTTTTTAAATAATTTATTTATACACTGTTAGACTTCCCATAATTATTGAAAATTTAAAAATTGTATAGAAAATTTAAATATTTAGTTTCTTTTCTAGTTATTTAATTTTCAACAAAATTTAGTTGCACAAATTATTAATTATCATATTGTTAAAGTGAAGCAAACTAAGAAATTGCAAAAAAAAAACTTTGATTTTAAATTTAATAGGTTATTCTTGATTAATTATACGTGTAATGACTGAAGAAATAATTTTTATAATGGCTATATAAATTATATACATAATTAACTACTAATGAAAATAAAATAAAATAAATTAATATTCAAATATTAAAATTATTCGTTTGTTGCACAAGCTTTGATTTTATAATTAAATTAAGTTATTTATAAAAATCTTTCTATGACTAAAAACTATAACTATAGAAATCTCTCTAAATCATGTTCAAAAAAATGTATGCTATAAGTGTACAATCGATATAAAATTAAACTAATTTATTTATTTAATTGTTTATATACACCTTAATACCTATTAGAAATAGTATGTATAAAGTAATCTAACACCAATACAAAAATAATGAAATTTTTGTTACTGAGGCGATTCATATACTATACTAAATTTTTAACTAGACCAAGGAATATATCAATGTTTTGACCAAGTAACTATTTTTATAATTATCAATAAAACAGAATAAATATTTAATCTATTTTTACAGTTTTTAAAAATTATTAAAACTTGAATTGAGGAAAGAAGACATATTTTACTAGTATCATCATCGTTCATGTTACTTTTGCTCTAACACTATTATACTAGAAAATAGTTAGTCCAACACTATGTTAAAAATTTCAAATAATTAAAGTACTTGAAGATAATTTCATATGAAAAAAAAAATATAGTTATTCCACGAGTAGATCCATAATAAATTTAAAAATAAGTGCCCTACATCTTTCCATCCATTAATAAATCTATATCACACTATTTTTCTTAACATAAAATCTTATCTTTTCGAGGCTTTTGACTTATTAACTTTTGACTTATTAAAATATCTAGTCTCCCTTATAATATGAAATACAATATATTCGTTCCAAGCACTGTATATGCATATTTTATATTTTAGTTAGTAACAAAATAATGAATCTTAGCCCAAGGACATTGAATGCGTGTTTATGATGTACCAATATCGAACTTGTAGTCTATCTCGTATAAATTATATGATAAATTACTAACGTTAACAATTTCAAAAATAAATGTAGTTAATCGTTATGCAAAAGAAAATTGATGTTGTTTTACATTAGTTACAAAATTAATGTTGATGGACAAAACTATTATTCATCCCGAATGTTTGATTGTATAAAACAGCTAAATATAAATTACCTAGAGAATATACAATTCATATTTTTTTCTTCATAATGATTTCTAATTAAAAATAAAACATTCAAACTTCGGTTACCTATAATCCGTGTTAAGAAAATCTAGATAAATTTGTCTAAATAAATTATCTAGATAAACATATTTTATTTTATCTATTTTGATTAAGTAATCTATTGTTAATCAAAGATGAAAATACGAATGGATTAATACGGTTAATACGTCTACCCGTAGTGCCATCGAATCAAAAACAAAAAAAAGATGAAAGAAAAACGTACCTAGATACATTTGACCTTAAACGTAAATAGTTTTATATCCGTGAACAATTTTGAGTTGTTATGAATTATTCAAAATTAATAAAACTATTCTAGAAACTAAGTTTTATATATTAATATATATATCTTAGTTTCTAGAATAAATTATATTCATACATTTATAAAATTAATTTAAAGAATATAATACGTAAGTATATGAATAATTAAGAATTCTTCAACTAAATGTCTAAACATAAATTTCATCTACAATGCCCATATATTGTTGGTATTATTAACCATATGTGCTATTTTTGTATTAAAAAGTTTTATGAAGTGTTAGTGTGTGTGTGTGTGTGTGTGTGTGTGTGTGTATAGATTTTAGGTGAGTTGACAAGTATACAGTATAATTCCTTTTAAAGGTAACACTATATAATTTTTTCCGGTAACTTCGGATTGAAGTGGGAAGTTTTAAATAAGTAGGGACTATTGAAAAACAGTGTTTTACAATTTTTAAATTGTTGAATATTATTTTATTGAATAGATTGAATTTTTTTAAGTGAATTTGGTTCTTTTTACCATAGCTCTAAAACCAAAATTGAATGAATGACAATGAGTTAAATTTTCTATTAAAATTATTTAATTTTCAACTATCATCCTAGAATTTTATGAACATATATGTATTTTATACATTAAATCATTTAAATTTAATTTTGAGGAATCAATTAATTTTAATTATGCCTATGATGTAAATGTTAGTTAATTTACTAAGAAAAAATTAAACAAATAAACACAATTTTTACAATTTTAATAATTTTTATTATTTTTTTGAATAAAATAATTTCCAATAACTAACTAATAAATTATTCAAAATTTAGTCCATCGTTTCCAAGTTTGAAATCGACGTATTACTTCTCTTTGATTAGCTGCTAATGTACTCTGAGAGACATTTAAAAAATGTAGTGTATTCAACCCCATATTTAAATATTGAAAACTTCAAAAATAAAATAAGAATTTTTTGTGCAGAATTTCAAAAAGGAGCAGATATTAGCAGCAACTCAAAAACTAAATTGTTTCAAATTATGTGAAACAGATGTATTCATAACCTCTCTGCATATTTTTTTTATGGCAACAACTTCTAACTAAATAGGCAGTATACGCAATGAAACATAATATTAGTACCATATTCAAATAAAACTCAAGTTATAATTACTAAAAATAATTAAGGATCAGTTACGATTAATAAATGTCGTAGAAGGAACATCTAAACATAAATGGTACGTCTTTTGATGTACTCATATAATATTTTATTTTATTAGTCTAGCTCAGGCTAACCATATCCCTGCCCCCGCATACGTCATAATCGGCGTTAATTTGAATATTGTTGTCTTAAAAATTTTATGTCTTGAGGTAATTTTTGTACCTGTCAAAAGAAATAATTATAAACCAGTTGAACCGAACGAAATCAGAAATGAATTATTTTGTTGGACGGCAAATTCCTATGACGTTCGTAAAACCGGTGCGTTAGTGTTTGTGTGTGTGTATAAATCTTCCTGTATCCAAGGATTAAATTACAATGTATGCAATTTGACGATAAATTTCTCTGTTTATACAGTACGGATAGAACCAAAAAAAATTGTTTATTCAAAACCGGATTTTAATGAAATTATTACCATATTATTGTTGTAATACGATTTTTTTGACGATCTTGCAGATTGAAGAAGTTCTTGCATGCATTGTTATATAATTATAACGAACACCATTTAAATATTGAATTAATTCAACAACACCGTTAAGTTAGGTAATTTTATTTTATTATTTTTTTTCATAATTAAGTTGTGAAATAAATATTTGTATACATGTTTGGACTTCTAACTGATAACAAAGTACTTAATACATTCTAATACATTCATTCTTAACATATTAATCTGCAATGAATATGTATTTGATAATTTAAAAAATAATAAAATAAATCATTAAAATTGAACGGTACACTGTACTAAATAACACAGGACTGAAAAACAGATATTTAAAAATTACACAGTGTATTTTATAATCAATATGAATCGTATTAATTTATTGATTAAAGGGCAAGAAGATCTTTATTATCTGTAAAAAGTAAAATTAGTAGCAAGTAAAGAGTTTAAGTAAATAAATTAGGAATAAAATATTTTTATCAAAGGCTCGAGTCTAACCTTGTTATATTTTATGTATGATGAGTTGCATACAACTTTGCGCCTTGCCACATAAAAGTATACAACTTGAACTTATTCATAAATTAACAGTTATTTTGAGACCCCTATATAATTAGTCCCTCTCACACCATATAACGTATTTTTTCATGCATCACAGAAGTTTTTTTTTATTAATAGAGTTATTATTATTATTATTATTAGAGTGCAGCCTACCATCCCCGACATCGCCTATTTAAATTGTTGGATTGCTTGCTTTAATTTTAACTTGTTTCAAAACATAATAGCTCATTAAATATAAACACATTTTTGGAAATAACTAACGATTTTTAATTTACTGCCTTGTTAATCCTGTTAACATTTGTCAACGCTGTACAGCGCACGCATCTTATTTTTAAATGACCGTTACGTAATACACGTGATATCGCAAAAACATATGTCAAGCATTAAACGATGGTACGAGCACATTAATAATTTGCATATGCAATGCAGCGCAACACAACGCACTCGCGTTTAACACGAACCAACGCGGCTTGGTTTTACATTATCGGTGAACTACTTAACAATCGGGTTCGTGAAAGTGCATGCGTATCGGTAGTATCATTGATTTTGAATACTAGTATTTATAACCAATGGAAGTATGTACATAATTATAAAGTCCAACCAATAACGACAGTAACAATTCGTCCACGAACTTAATGTACACGCGTTTATTTGTTTGTATTTCTAGGCATGCGACCGTTGGCATTTTAAACGTTGCACAAATCTTTACAAGTCACGAGGTTATACGCTAAATACGTGCGATATGTCTTGTACCCCGGTACAACTCTCTTTGGGTATACCGTGACTTTTATAAATTTATTTTCTGCAAACTGTATTATCTGATTGTGTGTGGCTGTATGTGTGTATGTGTGTATGTGTGTGTGTGTGTGTGTGTGTGTATGTATTCTATGTATATCCTACGATAAATAATTATTTCAAAATTGTATTTGGTCTTTAATCGTTTATAAGTGTATACTCTGGCGTGTTAAAAAAATAATTATTATAATGTCGTTTAACGTTATAATTATTAGACTATCTGCATAGTATATACCTATATAGAAAAATCTTATCCAATAACCGCTGTAGAACACCAATAACCAAATTAGTGTTAGACATAAATATTACACTACAGTACGCGTCATTATAAAATAGTACCGGAGTCAGTCAAAACAACATTATACCTGACACGATAATTATCTATATGTCTTACGCTACGACATAATATCGTTTTTACAATAACATAATAAATATTGCGATGAACACTGTAAAAACTCGTCTTTGTTTGTGAGTAAAATGTTGTGTCTGAACGGTCTTTCTGAAATCCTACCTCTACCCGATTGTATGCATGTCTCGACTTAATCTCCGATAATCGATTTAATTTCGTAAACGTCATCATCATCACTCCATCCAATTCCTTATTCTTTATCAAGTATCAGTTTTGTAATGCATTAGTAATACCACGTATAATTTGTAAATAACTTGTGCATGTGTGTGTAATGTGTTAATAAATTATGGCTTAAAGCCAATTACTTTACATTTCATTTTGTTTTATACGAAACTACTAATACGTTAAAATGTAGTTGCTGTTATGATTAATAATATAGCATAATAAATACATTTTTATCATATATAATATGTATTTATATATATATATATATATATATATATATATATATATATATTGATTTTCTTTTATTTAAAGGTGTAAGCTAAATTTATATTTTTCTTTTTCTTTTTCCATCCACAGAAATTAAAAAATATATTTTTATAAATATCTTAAGACGTTTTGCTTTTAATTATACAGTTCCGTGTTATGAACGTATTATGTTATGCACCTTAAAAATGATATAAGAAAATTATTTAATTTCGATTTGCATTTAAAATTTTAATCAACCTACCTATAGCAGTACATTTGTCTACCTCACGAGAGTATTTAAGATTGGTTTCTATTATATAATACATTAATTCATAATTTTTCATTTGTTTTATGTTTTTGTTTTGCCGACATTAAATTATTCACAGAAAAATTAAAATAAAAATTTACGTAATAAATAAATGTGTACAAGATAGAAACAATGAATATGTTTTTCACGTGTGCACCAAGTACCACATTATGGGCGTCTTTTAAAACCGCATTTTTATACCGCTCGAAACCACATGTTTTCCATTTCTGTACGGTATAAACTTTTTAATTTTGTCTGTAATAAATATTTTTAAAATGTCAATAAATCAAATTCACGCGTAAGTTGATCAAAAATATTTCAAAGAAAGAGATTAAACATATACACGTATACCCATACATTTTTCAAAACATTGATTTTTCGTGAAAAACTAATATAAAGTGTATATATAAGATCATGAAAATAACAAACTATTGAGTTTGTATGATTAATGTAAATTATTTCATTAAATATGAATAGAAATAATGATCTTACATAATTTACATTAACTGTATAGATACATTTTATTTAAAATTTCGAATGTTACTATTTCAATAGTTCACTCCACCCTGTAATTTCAGTACATTATGTATAACAGTTTAAGAAATAAAGATGATATTTTTAGAAATTGGGCAAATATAGTTTATTTATAAATGTATTTTTAAATTAATAAGAACTTAACAATTAAAGAGTTAATCCTGAATTTATTTATTGTACTAGAGTCTAGTTACTAGACTCAAGTAACTAGACAGTAAAATTTAATAAATTTTGTCGTTTCATAAATAGTTTAATGTAAAATATTTATGAGACAAAACACCGCACGTTCATCAAAAAGCAAATTGTCATTATTATTTGTTTTAATTTTTTTTTATCAACATCACGATGTATACATATAACAGTACGTATACTTTATACGTCCAATTGATTATGCGAGTTTATAACTTACGAACTTTACATTGATAAGATTTAAATAAATGTTATAAGATAATCGTCGAATATATAGTAGTGTATTGATCTTGAAGAACTTAAACCACAACGGGTGTTTACGTTTGACCTTAGCGTAGAAAAATATGAGCAAACATTCCGCCGGTATCCAATATTATACAGTAAATATTCGAGTTCCATACAAATATTAATGTTTTTGTGTTTTATTACATGGTGTGGCACAAAAAAAAAATTTCAATGTCCTGAAATCCGAGTTCATCATGACATTTTATTGTTTGTCAAAGAGCGATAATATACTCAAAACTTATTGTAAAACGTATATTGTATTTATGTTACTAAAGGTATTATATTTTAATCGGCTGCCGATTGAATTTAATAATAATTAAGGCAATTATGGAATACGGAAATGTAATGTATATACTTTCCACGTAAGTACACATTGTTGATCATACATTTTTTGAATTTTTTTATAAAATTCTGAATATAAAAATAAATTACAATTAATACATTATAGTGATTTTATGAATACGCTTTTAACCAGTGAATCTGTTTAAAGCCCATATTTGACAAAATGTTTGTAATTTAATGATTTGCCGTGAAAAAAAAATGAAAAAAAACTTATGTTTAGATCATCATTCATCAATAAAATAACATTGTATGGTAACACAGGCGGCGGCCTTAGCAGTCGAAATATATAATTATAAAATGACGAACGAAAACATTAATTAATAAAGAATGCATTGAATTATATTTTGCAACAATAACAACCAATAAAAATCAATTTCCTATCTTTGTAATAATAATTACAGAGATGTATGATATGATAAAGTTGTTTGGATCAGAAAATATCAATGGATATTCACCTTCAATTTGCATTGAAACTTTTAAAAAATAAATTATATTTATTTAGTGTAAATATTTTCCACCACGAAATATAATGCGTTCAAATAATGTGTCCGAAAGAATGTATTATAAATACAGTGCGTGATATTATACATGGCTTAAACATGTTTATGTGTTGAACTAATTAATAGTCATTATTTAAAAAAGACATTAATCAATTAATTCAATCTTTTACGTGTGATTTGACTTCGAATTTTTATTATTTTTGTTAAATTACGTAACCAATCATATTAATATTTCTTTTAAAATACGGCTTGGAATTATTAGATGAAAATTTACCAGCAAGATGTCTTTTACGAAAAGGAACATACAAATTTACTTCTAAGTTCTAATTTGATATATGTATGGCACAAAGAAGTTTTCTTTAATGAGTGATGTCCGTAAGCAACATCTATTACTTTTCATTAAAATATGTGCATCAATTATGTATGCAATAAATTATCATCACATAATCTTATTAATCAACAATCACTTGGTTTAATCATTTAATGTATTCGTAATAGTTGTGTAGATAAAAATAATTTTGCACTCTATCCATAAACTATACCATTTTTCAAGCACAGATTAATAATATTATTGGAGTATAATTTTATTGATAACACAGTTTCAATAGTTCATTGAATATGATTTCAAATTCCAGTAGTTGGTTCTTATTAACACTGAAAAAAGTAGTCATTACAAAATGTATTTTTCTTAACTCAGATGTTATGTTATAAATGTTAAAATTTTGTGAATAAAATATATAATAAAATATTCATGAATAATATCAAAGATAATGCTAATAAAATCTTTAGGTTGAAACTGGTTTTTAAATATATAAGTCATATTATTAGCACCACGAGTTTATAAACTCGTGGTGCTAATAATATGACTTATAGGCAAGAGCGTATAAAAAAAAAAAACTTGTATACTATTATTATAATACAAATGATTATGTGAATCATAAAGGAAAATTTTAAGTCGATATTCGAAGAAACGCATAACTGATGCAAAAAAACCAATTTAAAAATGGTTTTCATTTACAAATTTTTAATTATAAATATGTGGAAGAACTTAGAGAAGAATAGGTTTTATTCTCAATTGTATAGCATATCAAAACTATTGATGTATGAAATCCATATTTTATTATAATCGTTTGAAAGATAAATTGTAAATTTATTTATAATCTTCGATTAGATTTAATTTATTGAAATTTATTTCGTGAAAAAATAAAAATATCATTAATCATTTTTGTATTTTTTTGGTAATAAAATAGATAACTCGTCAAGTAAGTATTATACAAATTTATTTTATACATTTGTAATGAAAAGGTAGACGACTATTTTAAATTATGATCGGAACAAATAGACATCCCTGTAACCATAGGTTTGTTTCAAAGTCCTTCAAATAAATTACGACATCATTTTGCGTTGAATTATTATAGGAAAATGTACAAATCTACAAAACACTTGAGCAATTTGTTTAAAATTAATCATAAGTTACATTGATTTTGATTTTTTAAAAGGTTCATTATGAAAATAATTTATTATATATAAATTTGTATAATTGCAGTTTTTGTAAGATATATTTTAAGTGAAATAATCACGTAATCTTAATTCTATAAACACATTCAAAGTATTTTGAAAATAAAAATGTGTTTTTAAAATACGAAACTGGTTTTTTTTTTAACTAAATATTGTATTCATGTATTTTAATGACTATAATTAAGCATACTAATATTCAATACATATTTATATCTAGAATAATAATAAACCATTTCAAGTCAAGTCAAATCAATTCATCATTAAATTAATATAAACTTAATAATTTAAAAATTAAAAATATCATCTATCTTTTTCTGACTCGACAGATTATTGCATTTCAGACGCTCGGCTTTAATATATGTTTTCGATAAATAGGACATTTAACTGTCTCACAAGGTAACAATTGAAGATTCATTGTAGTTTTTATTATTTTTATTTTTTGACGAACGCATAATCTCAATGTCAACAAAATATATATATATATATATATATATATAAAATAAAAAAAATCATCTTATCTAATATTTATTTGTGTGTAAAAAAAAAAATTTATAATTCTTTGAAAATGCGAAGGTTTCGTTTTGATGACATACCGATTAACACGGGTAAAAATGTCCTAGATAAAAACACATATTTACGGACACTAAACAAACACGTGGACGATTCGTTTTGGAAAAACAAACAATCACATCGGTCAAGACATTAGACGATTATATTTTGATGCGCAGCTTTGACAAAATATTTTACAACGGACTGTAGTACATATGTATAACGTCACAACGAGAAACCTATTATATATAAGCATAGTGAGTAGAAATTTTTCACCGGTATTATTCTTGCCGGTCGTACTCGCCACATGTTTTGTCATTCACATTAATGTCATGTTATATTCACGACCGTGGTATAAGACCACACTATATACGGATACATAATGAACACTTCAGACTTCAGAGGTCAAAATCAATTTTCTATCGCAGCTGTAAAGTGTGATTTGAGTAATCGTGCACAAGTGGTATAGACATGGTTTTTAAAAGAGATGAAAAACAACCTTGAATAGAAGGGACGCAAATGAATAACTTTAATTTTATATAATTCACAATAAAACAATAAAAATATTATATTTTTAAAATGTGATATTTTTCTCTTCACGTGGTCTTCTAACCGTAAGTGATGCTTTACAAAAATTAACCAGTTTGTGGTACCGTGATGGGGTCGTAATGCAACTTATGAACATTTGTATGCTTATATTCTTTGTCGTAATTCAGAAGCAAATATTTCGATAAAAATGAAAAATAAATATTTTTATAAATCATATTGATTCTATTGTAACAAGATCACGCTTAAAATACCGATCCCACGTCCTCCTTGTACACCTACAACCCTGTGCGATCTCATTGAAAATCATCGGCGTATTCGTCCGGTATTGTCGTTTTGTTCGTACATATAACTACGATGATTGTTATCGACTGTGCGTATGTGTGTGAGAGTACGTCCAGTCATCTTTCGGTAAGTCAGAAATATCTTTGTAAGTGTCCTTGTCGACCGCAAAGACTCGCCATCGAATACATTGGAGGAATATTATATTTTACAGACACAGTGCAGCAGCAGCAGCAGCATCATAATACTCAAACGCCACAATCTCCCTACCGGTTCTCATTCGCACTCACTCTTGTATGTTACCAACCGGCAGACTTTAAATAAACGTAAGACGTGTGAGTGTGTGTGTGTGTGGTTTTTTCGTATATTATTATATACGAATATATATTGTTTCCTTACCTGTTTGCAGCCGTACCTATATAAATAAAAACCGGTATAAAATAATTTTTAATATCTGTCCTGGAACTATCGAGAGCGGTGCTGAACGGCGTCCGCTTTTATTCAATTTTTTTCCCGTCAAAGTCTTCCTGCAGACTTTTTCACAATGGCAGTAAGTATTTTCACTATATTTATCATCGTAATTACGAAAATTGTAATAACATAACGTCATAACGCGATGCCGATGCACGCACATAATATTAATTAATATTATATTTCACGTACATATTATATCAATAGTAGTAATTTAATGTATTTGCCTGTTCTCTTACAGACGTTTGTCTCAAGTTTAACCAAATCAATCATTTTCGTATCTAAATTCACTAATGAACAAATATCCTCTTATTCATTACTATAATAATTTTTTCACCAACCATAGCGGATTATTCGCTGGTATTTTCATAGATTACTCTGGTATATTATTTTATCAAGGACATTTATATGAGTAAGACTAAAAAGCCCTTTACAGAAATGGGAAGCTTACGACTGTAGTTTGGAAGGTAATTTACATATTTTATAACTAATAGCTTATGGGTTGCATAACAATACAGTTTGATCTAAACATTATTATGTGATTTGATCGTGTATCTAATAGTCTATATTACGTTTGTGTAACAATGTCTGATAATGATCTTGAAAAATGTAGGAATTCCATTGTAGATATTCAACAATTATTTCATACGCAAATAGTTTCGTAATAGATTATAACAATATAATAATTATTTAAGACATCAGTTTCTTAAATTATTTATATAGAAGAATGAATTGGCGTAAGATAACGTGGAGATGATAAAAATATCTAGATTGTAAATTTCCAATGTAATTTTACGAGTACGTGTATGGAAATTCGATTTTGAAAAAAATAATTTTTTTCCATAATCATTTAAATATAATACTATGGTATTACGTGAGTGGTTATGGCGAAGTGGTCTTCTAGCGTTGTCAACCAACTTGTTTGTTTTTTAACCCGAAGCATTTAAGTTTTATCATTTACTCCCTGTCAAATAAGGCTAGGTAAGAAAATTGTATTATTTATTTAATTTTTGTTGTATTAGTATCAAGGGTACTTTAAAAACAATTATTATATCTCAAACTAATTAATTGTTCTGTTTAAACCATGATTACATGAATTACTAATTGTCAATACATTTTTCGTTTAAAGTTTGTTTTATAAAAGCAAAATTAAATTGTACAATCAATATAAATTACTTACTCTGCTCAGAATCTAAAATTATTTATCGTATAAAATAAATTTTTTATGTTTTATTTCGTAATAACAAACATTTTATTTGTATAAAATAATTAAATAAAATAATAAAATAATTCTCTTAATTTTAAGTCATTGATTCCCATGTACAAAAATAAAACTTGATTTACAATATTGAAAAAAAATTGGAACACAAATATATTTTTTATTACGTATGTTGTACAGATACTTGACTTTAGTCGATGTAATTCATTAGCAAACATAAAATATACAATAAAAATCCATAGACTTCTATAATTTATATTACAAAATAATTTCAAAGTTGAAAGTAACTCCTTTCGCGACTCCGAGTAAAATATTTTAAATCCATTTTTATTCCACATTGACCATACAATTATTATCACGCAAACCCATTATTTGGTAATCCAATATATTTTCCAATGGTTGTTTTGTATTGCTTATTAAAGTATTGGATTTTTGCCATATTTTACAATGCAAATTAACATTTATATTAAAATAATTTAAATCTGATATCAAGTGTTTTTGTACACATACAGTATGACCCACATAGCCGAAATTATCAAAAATTTAGCAATGCTTTTACGATTGTATGGTCATCGCGCGATCGCGTTAGTAGATAATATTCGTATAACAGCTGAATAATATTTTGAACCGTTGTGAAACGATCACTGTCCGTTCAGCGAACTGTACGCCGTAGTACTAATAACTTTTGGAGCTCAGCGCTGAAGGTCAACAATAATATTATACAGTCGACAAGATCCCAAATCTCAATCTACGGAATAAATCGGGAAAATAATTCAAAATAGTTGTGTGTGCCCGCTCCGAGGAATGCAATCAGTACATATAATATTAAATAAGCGCCTATATTATATTGCTTAGTTTTTAGAATATAATATTATGGAACATTATTTGAAGTTAATAATACAATTTTGTTATTTTTGCTATTTGTTGTGGACAACTAAATTAATGTTGTTATATTCGCGTGTTCAGCAATTGCTTGTTACAGAATTTTCGACGAACGATATTTATAGTTGATTGATTTACTTTTTAGTCTTTAAAATTATCGTTGCTTTTAAATATGCAATTTAAAGAATAATATAGCTCGTAGCGTGATCAATATGAACTTAATCTGTACGAGTTTTCAATAGGTCGTTAACGCCTTATAAATGTTAAGACGCGTTATGAAAAATAGTTATTGCTATCTACTATTGCTTTCCGACGTATGGAGGTCGGATTTAGGAGGTCTGGATAAAATATGATCTGGGAGTGATACGCTTAAATGAAAATAGTATTTGAATAACACCAGTATAAAGATATTATAGTAATAGTTAATAATTGTTTAGTTATATAATAAAACATACGATTTCATAACTATTCATTTTGTCATAAAAAAAAAAAATAAAAATAAAACTTTAAAATAAATATAATTATAATATAATTATCTCTTTCAAAACTTTCAAGTTGAAATGGATTAATCAGGTGTACAATAATCACGTCCATATATAAATAAATATTGTATTTTTCAAAGGGAGAACTTATGTACTGTAAATGTGTGAACGAGTGTACGTGTCATAAGTAAAAAAAAATTTTAATGTGAATGGTGAGATTTGGCAAATATTATCCATTGCACACACTAGAGGTGAGTATATGCACTCATCAGAAATGCAATAAACGTATTGATGAAAAGCCATGCCAACAAAAAAAAAAAAAACCACTTCGCGTTAGTTGTCGTCTTCCAATCTCAAGAGTTGCTAAATAATTCGAATTGACGTCTCGATGACAGATGGTTTGAAAATAAAACGTTCGACTCTTTTGGCAAATCACTTTCGCGCGGTTTTTTAATAGCAGCCGACACGGACAAAATGCATGCCAAAGGCGTTTTACTTAGACGTTCGGTCATAGCGATCCGACAAATGTTTCAAATGTATCTTCGTTGTTCGTCAGTTTTTTAATATTATTTGGTTTCGTTTCGGATGACAAGGTCAATCGATTCGCAGACACGATTGACTTCTTAAAACGTTCATTCACAACTACGGTGTGTTACTATGATCATTCGTGGCTAACTAACCGTTATTTATCGACCGAATAATATATTCATAGTAGGCCACCGCGCTTATCTAGTTTTTAGTGTTGGCTACAAGAGCGTCATCCAGCTAAAACAATTGCGAAGGGATGGATGGCGAAGGGAATTACCTTCATGGATGAAAATGAAGGAAAGAAAAAGAGGGTTTTCCCTGAACGTACCATTTTAGAGGGTGTAATTTTTGTAGTATATAATCTGTTATTGACTAATAGTATGATATTTTTATCATTGTAACTGATAATGTACTTAAAACTTAATATGTATGATTGTATGTTGGTTATTAGAAAAAAAATTGTAGGGAAGGGTATTTGATTCTTGGTTATGATAGGGCGTAATCTTAACATTTTACCCGGGAGTAGAAATTCTTAATTCCTCTTCTGATCACCTTATAATATATGCATCATTATTTAGTCAATCAAGAGGTGGTTATGAAATACTTTATTGAGTTTTAATGTTTATTCATCCATGATACATATAAATCCGACAAATTCTATAATATTATTCGTAATATATTTTAATATAGTAGTAGTGTGTTGCAACACTTATTGGCCAACTGTTATACAGTTTGTTCAGTAACGATAATGGTACGGTTGTATTAAATCTGACATCATTTGAACACGAGTAGTGCACTGCATAAAAAGCACCATACCTATCGTATGATATTTAATGGGTGACAGTGGAAGTATTGAGAACCATTCAATTATATTTATGTAGTTCGTTGGAGAATCTTTTTGGCACGACTGATCGAACAGAGATTACCAAGTTTCCGAAATCGTTTTGCTTTCATTTCACCGCGTTTTAGATTTACCCACAGCCAAGGCCAAGGTTTTCCGTATGTTTAGTTTTAATAATATTTGCATTTATAATAGCGTACTGGTTGCGCCTACCACAAAAAAAATATACATGTATGATACATACCTAGCCGACTTCCCGTACGGTCTGTATATAACTCGTTTCATCGGCATATATATTATAGTATTATTTATCCTTGTCCGAAATACGTTTAACACAGTAACCTATGGATGTTTTCACATAAATGTCAGTGATCTAAATTTACATACTGGTCAAGAATCATCTTCATTTTTTTTCCTCTTCGCTTTTATGTAATTTATTTTGTATTACGTAAATACACTGTAAAAAAAAAAAACAGTGATTCACTCTCTGTTAGGGCATTCTACTTTTCTAAAAAAAAAAAAAAAAAATCCCCGTAGGAGTAGTTATTAAATAATGATAATAATTAATAATTAAGGTTAGACAATTGTATTGATGCAAAAGAAAATTATTGAAATTCTAACAAACACGAATGATCAAATAGTATTTTAAAGACGTTTAAATTTTTAAATTATTGTATGTAAGTAGTCAAAGTTATAAAAGTAACGACCAGATTTTCTTATTAGTTATAAAACTGTTTAAGCTGAGTATTCAATGAAAAAAATAAAAATATAATTTCATTACAAAAATCCTATACGTTGTATTAGTTTAATATTATTAAGTATTATAATAAGCGTTTCTATTTCATGAAAAATTAAAGTTTCTACATTAAGTGTAACCAATTACTATTACGAAATACGTTCAACTTGCACACTAAAAACACGTCATGTTCAATATCTACCTACATAGCGCATTTTTCTTAAAAAATTGCCTTGATAATAATGTGGGGTGATTTAATAATCACACTTATAATATATCTTTAATAAAACGCAGTAAAATATTTCTTGGTTGTTCTCATTTCAATATACGCACGCACAAGGTTCATTATTTGTGTATGACAAATGGTATGCCATAAATGTTCACAACTTTCGCATTATAATCGATTTATAAATTTAATTATTTTAAATAATCGATATTTTTTAATTAATTCAACTACAGGGTACTTTGAAAGTTGATATAATGCGTCCAAACCGACACTAGAAACGATTACAATATTGTACTTGTCTTGGCCTTAACAATTTATAAATCAAGAAATATGTTCCATATATGCACAAATATGTTAATGAAAAACATACAATTATAATAAAATATTTATTTATATTTGTTATGTTCGACGATGATAATAATATTGAAATATTTTTTCTTAAAAGCAAAACAAACCTATTATCATTTATACTAACACACATATGACTCTTCGTGTTCGAAAATAGATTTGAAGAATACATTTACAGTATAAATATATATATACACAGATCAGATATTTAAGAATACTTTTGTCTTAAATGGTATAAAATCTTATATTATATAATAAATTTATTGATTATATTAATTGTTGTGTAGTTAAAATTGCGAAACTATGTGTCAGAGTATCAAATAATTAGTCAGACCTGGTTTTTCCCAGAAAAACTACTCATGATTTCGTACATACAATAGTGTCAACTATATTCTACACTAAATAAGTGAATAAGATATATAAGTAATGAGTATTTTTTTAGTAAAAACAATAAATGTTATAACCTTGGATATTATTTAATACCATCTCAAACTATCCTGAAACAAACAATTCTATTAAATTATTTTTATGTATATTTATAATTGTATATTATATATAATTGTAAGTGATTTGTTTTATGACCATATTTGTATAAATGAAGTGATTTTATGAGGACATAAATATTATATTACATATATTTATTTATTTGAAATTTAAACGGGTTTGAATCCAATTATATAGATATGATGATATATATATATATATATATATATATATATATATATAGTTATATTGTAATAATAACATTGGTGAGAAGTATTAAACATAATGTATTATATACAAACCATGTATAAGATCTCTATTTTTACCTTACAGCGTTGATTTTGCTACGCCACTAATATTTGTATTACAATAAAATTAATTAAATTTCGCAAAGTAATTAATTATTCATATCATTATTGGTTCAATATTAAGTATTATCAAAAAAACTTTTAATAACCTTAACTATGTTTATACTTGTTACATTCATTCATGATGTACATTGAATTACATTTAAATATATACATAATTAAACACAATCATATTTAAGGAATTTTAACATTTTTCAAAGTTAGTAACTATACAGATATCTTGTACACTGTTATTAAATAATTAAATGAAATGAGTATCCTATGAATTGCAATATAACTAAAAAAATTTATTACCCTACATAAATCCTGACAAATTATCAACATGAATCGTATATGTATACTTAAGTATACTGCAATACTCGTACACTAAAAAAATCTTTTATATGTTTAATGTTTACTAATAAACAAATATAAATAACTATTAAGATTCTTTCACGAACCATCTTAAAATTAGAATTAACAATTTTCTTATTAATGAATTTTGGTTTATAATTTTTTTCAGTTTACCATTGTGTTTGGATTGGCCATCATAAGTGTAGCAAACTACGGTAATACATTTGAATTCTCTGGACTAGATCCATCGCTACAAAGCAAATTTAAGTCAATCACAAAACCTTTTTCACCGCTCAACGTCCAAGTAAAGTAAATGGTGATTATTTTTTACGTGGCCTTACTCATGATCATAATTTATTTACAGCCTCGATTTGGAGAACAAATCAAGCCAGCGTTCGGTTTCAAAAATGTAGCAACAAAATCTTTCGGAGCACCATTCGATCCATTCAAACAATCTTACCAACCAGGTCCATTCAGAACGAACTATCAACCATTCGGGCCATACCCAGGTTATCCAGGACCAGTGGTCTATCCCGGCCAGGCTCCGTCCGTTTACCCTCAACCGTCATATCGTTTCGATGATCCTAATAACAAGCCTTTTGGTTTCCAACCATTCTCAGCACCAACTGCAGCCCACCAAGCATTCAACCCATACAAAGTGGGCTCGACAAAAAAATTTAACAAATTCCCAGAACTTTCCAACTTCAATCATCCTGGAAAATACTTCCAAGAACATCAATTCGGCGCACACCACGGACCCGAGTTTTCTTCAGCTATCGTGCCCGCTGAACACCACATCAAACAATCAAAACCTAAGGAAACATTACTAGGCAAACCACCTATACCATCATTGTCCGAATTTGGGTTGCATAAACAAAATCCCTTTGGATTTGCTCCCCCACCATCATTCAAGTATCCAGTACCACAATTTCCTCAGCAATTCCAGGTAAGCACATTTACATGATCATGATATATAATATACAAATGCTATGTCAAATACAAACGACTAAAAAATTACAGCTTATGCATATAGTGAACTCTTAAAGTGCTTGAAACTTTATTATATAATATGTATAATTGTTTATACATACCAACATGGATACTTTATGTCAATTTGTTGAATGTTAGTTTGGATATTTGAATCGATGCGCGATTTTTTTCATTAGAAAAAAAATTTTATTTCGTTTAAATTTTAAATCTAACTTTAAGTATACATTGTACATAGATTACCTTATATTTTGCTCATACACAAATACCTTTTTATTCAATTTAGTTCGACCCATTCTATCAATCTGAAATTATCATAATTTAGAAATTAGGATTATTAATTTCGTAACGATCTTGTTTTACCCGTAGTCGACGAGAAAAAAATTACAAAATATTCTATTCAGAATCGTCCTCATAACTGATATGCGCATATAAAATACCGTTTTATAGTGTTGGGCTTAACAACAATAATTATAATAGTAGGTATACGATGTTAATGACTTTCTGTATTATATGCGAGTACACCTGTAGTTTCCGTACGAATGGATGCATTATCATCCGAACTTATTTCGTGGTGTGTATGTTTATTGTGTGCGTTTAAATCCTGTTCGTATTATGAATGTATAGCTTACTAATTAAGTTTCGCATTCAATCGATACTCTATTACAGGCGGTAAGTCGATAGAGACGCGTAGATATATCACATTATACACAACGGACCAAGAAAAGTACATTTTATAGCTATTCAGTGAATACGATACTTATATTTACTATCTTAGCTGCACACTACCGCGTATAAAACTTGCTTTTATTTAAATCATCACCATTATTATTACATATCATTTTGTTTTAAACTCGATAAAATCATGTTTAAAACAGTTAAAAAAAAATCATTTAAAAAAAAAACATGGTTTAAACGATTAAAACTGTTTTTTTGATTATTTTAAAATAATCATGTTTTTTATCAATTCTGACTAAGGTATACAATTCATTCATACTAGTAAATAAATAAAAAAATAAAAAAACATTAAATATCTAAATATGAATGTTTTATTTAAAAATTTATTTATTTGATTTTTTGCACATAAGCATTTTTTACACTTCACTAAAGTCTATTTAAATTGTTTTTGTAAAATGTATAATATGTTTAAAATCCGAGAATTTGACACGCTTACGGAATATAATTTTTTAACTTCTTCTGTTGCTAAAAGCGTTTTCTTATTTTCACGTTCGTACAATTTTCAGCCTTTTTTCAACGCCGTGCCGTCGGTAAACAGCATACCCACCACCGTCGTACCCGAAAACAATTTCAGGTTCGGTAGCACCGTCGCCGTGGTTACCACTGCAGCAGCCCCGTCATCGTCCTCTGAAGAATTGGCAACAGCGCGAGTATCAGAGGTCACAAACGAACCATCGGCAACACCCACAGCGGACCCACAGCCCACCAGCCCGTCGCAGGAGGAGGTCACTGCCGGTGGCCCCGCCACCGAAGCCGCAACCGTTGATGAAGCGCCCGCGGCCGTAGAACAAAGCCAACCATCCAACTCGGCCACGGAGGGCAGTGAACTCAGTGCCGACGATCAACCGGCCACTCAGACAAACGAGTCTGCAGAACCCACTCCTGCGGTAACCGAAGAACAAGTCCGTGAAGAAAAGCCGGCCGCTCAGGAGGTCGACTCGCAACTCACAGGATCCGTTGCCGTGGTAGTCGAACCTGTCCCGGAAACTTCTAGTCCCGTCAACGACTCCACCGAATCGTCCACCGCCAGCGGCTCGGACAGCAGCACTGTCGGCAAGTCCGAAGAAGCTGTCAAAGAGAACCTCACAGAAAACAAACCAACCGAATCCGGAGCTAATGGTAAGTCTTTTTTGTAATCTAAATCTTCAATAATGAACGGTGAAACTGCTTTGGGAAATTTTAGATCGATAGTACGAGTATAGTTCAAACAAAGCTTTAGAACTTATAAAGAAAAACCCGAACATAATATAACACACTAAAAATCATTGTGTGTGTCAATAAAAATTTCGAATCGTTGCAACATGTCAGAACTAATGTTTATAAATATTAATTAATTGCTTCACGTATTAACTACTATTTATATTAACTTTTATCAATTTTAGTTTCGTAGGTTTCGAAGTATCTAGTCTCATAAACAAAATTTAAACAATTTATTTATTCTATTGATTCTGTAGGCATCGTTTCATTCTATCAAGAAATGACTAAAAATATTCATCTTTTTAAATATTCTTCAAAAGTTACTCTTCATCTTAGTAATACTATAAAAAAATTATTTGTTTATAAGAAATGCAAAATTCATCATGTTTATAGACTTAAGTTCATTAGATTATTTGTTTTTCATACGAATAAAACTTACCTATTCTTGTTTCTCAAAAAAAAAACAGCAAAAATAACACACTAATTATAGCAATACTTAAATCGTTATTATAGTTGTATTTTTAAGAAGAATTGTAAAAAACCTGATGTTCGCAGTTTGTTGAACTGTATAGTACAAATTAAAATCATTTTGAAGAACTCAATTTAAAATGAACAATTTTATCTTAACATTTGATATAATGCCACTTTCCTGTGCCATTTTTGAACAGTTACATAAAGATAATACATACATACTTTTATCTTTGTAAAATTTATTTTCGAGTTCTACTAAAACTAATTCCCGTGATACTATAAAATTATTTACGTTGTTTTGAAATCATTAAAAAAAAAATAATAATAAAATAAATACGAAAACTGACCGATAGCGTTGAATGACTTGCAGCAAATTAATCAATGACGTTTAAGCTGTCTTGTATAATTCATAGCAAAGATCACCTCAAGTGTGTTACCCACTTACAGAGGCCAATGTACCGTTTCGAAGTATTGTTTGTTTATGATTGAAAAACTTTAATTTTATTGTTCAGTTGCAAAAATAAAACCCCTGGCTTGGTATTTTTCTTTCAATTTTCAAGTACGCCATCACACAATGAATTTGATGCGTTTTAATTCATCATAACGTTCTAATATATAACAAATTCATTATAGATCAGATGAATAGATGTGCTTGTTTTCATTTTATGTACTTACCATTGTAACCATGCAAATTTAAACCAAATGAAATACTCGTCGGAAAAATTCGATTATAAAAATAAATTAAGATGTCATATTATATGGATAAACCGTTTTGGGTTCATGGCAGTGTTTTACTCTCTGGCTCACTTTCTACGAACTCGTAATGCAAAATTAGAAAAACCATGGTTATGTACTTCCTGGCGTGGCAGTATTGCAATATTACAATATTTTTATTGGCGTAAACGATCATTTCTATATATATTCGGCATCTCAACAAGCGTCCTTAAATACGTACAAAACCATTTTCGCATTAAAAACAAACCTGAACTGAAATGATACATGACGAATTTTCTTCGTTCTAGTAAACTTGCCGGGTCTGCCGAACGAACTTTACGGAGCTTTGCCACCCGCGTCCGACCCGTCGTCACTGGGATTGTTTGCATCGTCCGGGTTCCCGTATTTCGGGCAGTCTGTTGGATTCCAGCAGCCTCAATTCTTGCCGTACTACGACGCGCCCAAGTTATCAGATGAAGAACTGAAGTTGTTTGCTGCGAGCTTCGGAAGCGACGCACTCGCATTCCAACCAACCGCCCAGGTTGTCGGAGGCGAGAACGCGGCGGTGAAAAACACTGAGAGTGCTAGCGCCGAACCGGCAGTGTCGACCGAGAGCAGTGCACCAGTCAGCAGCACCCCGTTGGTCGAAAATGTCGAAAAAGTCGAAAACGTGGAAAAAGTCGAAAGTGTAGAGAAAGTGGAGAACGGTGAGAAAAAGGAATCGACTGGCAGTGAGTCGGAATCCCGCAACGTCCCAGAAGCACCGAAGACAAGTAACACCGTACAAATTCTTCAAGACGATCCTTTCAACGGACAGCTACCTATATTGTAAGTGTATAATAGTTATAATTTTTTTTTTTTTTTATCGAACACGAAGCCATTTCGAATATTTACGAAGTTAGATAAAGATAAAATAAATCTCTGATGGTTTTTTTCAATCATTTCGAATAAGATGTGACGAATTTTTAAATTGCGAACAAAGTAATTATTCAAATTTTTTAAACCTGGGAATTTGAATGCCTCAGCAAAAGACAATTTTGTTCTAATCACTAGGTTTATTAAACAACCTTCCAATTATATACCAAAATCGACCCATAGTAAAGGGTATTTAACGTTTAAGGATATTTTCTAGCACATATTTTGATATAATTTCAAATATTATTACGTATTGTTCCGTATAGTACCTAAGTAGTTTTTTTTTTGCTTAATATAGAATACATAATTCATTAGATGATAATCAAACATAAAAATCATATTCATCAAATGTAATTCGTCGTTCACGTCTTTTTTTTTATTTATTTTTTTATTCAGGTTCGACCCATCCAACACTGCTTCGCCACTTGACACTTTCAGGTTCTATAGCCACCCGTCGGTATCTGCATTATCTTCTCAAGCCTCTCTGGCCACGTACTCGCCGGAAGATGCGTTCTCCAACTTCGGTAGCCAATTCCGTCAAGGTTATCTGGTCGAAGGCTCACCGTCGCTGACCCCCGTCTCCAAGACGATCCTGCAATCGAGCCAAACGCCCATTTCTATATCGTCAAAAGACCATCCGTTACACAGCCAGGTCTTCAAGTACTCCCAATCGTTCGTACCGTACCCAGGACTAGTGGCCGGCAATAACGCGGCCGTTTTCCCCTCAGTCGAAGTGCCATCATCCACCGCGGCCGCTGCCTTACCCCTTGCCGATGTAACTAGCGTCCCACCTTCCAATTCCGACGTCTTATCAACTACTGAAATTGCAGCAAAGAGTGACAGCGCTACCACAGCCGTTGCGGCATGATGACAAGTTTTTTCCTTCGTCATCGTTTTTACACTATAACATTACCCTTCTCTGACAATCCTGAAATCCTTCTTCTTCCATTAACCGCGACTGTAATCCTTACAGATCTTTCCATTTATTTGCGTATTGTGGTATAGTCTTTTCCTAAGATGAAAGTCTTGTTTTATATATATTACATTGTATTATAATCTCGAAAAGAGTACCTGTTGTACGCCATCTCTGATGCTCTATATACATGTGTGTTTGCATGTGTAGAAGACACATCGCAATAAATTATTGATATGTATTATTATTATTATTATTATTATTATTATTATATTTGACTTCATATGAAAGGATTAAATAAAAATACTGCGTACGTATGTTTCTATTAATCTGTATTTACTTTTTTCCATGTACTTGCACACACAAATGGTTTTGTATTGAACAACACAATAATTATTCTTTACAAAAATGTTCACGTATTAATCGCACACATAATATGATAAATTTAATGTGCATTATCATATTATTCATAAAGACAATGACGTACATTTTGGGTCACACAGAATCACACTTGTGACCCTAAAATATCGAGGGTAGGTACAGTTTAAAAAAAGAACCGGATGGGCCTCGCTCTGCTGTACAGTTAGGGGTGGAGTGCACCTCGCTTATAGGATAGGTCATTATTATAATGGATTTGTTAAATTTGAATGCAATGATAGATATCATTGTATACGAATAACGATTCTGAACGGAGTTCATATGTTAGTCTAGAATATAATACAATGTTATTTATAAATATTATATAAGTATATTTTATTTTTAAACGAAAAATTTAGAAAAACCGAAAATTTAAATTGTCTATAAATAAGTCAAAATATGTCAAAATACTTTGAAATTTTAACCATGTATAGAAAACGTCAATATAAAGATTTAATGATAATTTCAAGTTGTTGCGGTTTTTCGTTTTTGAGTTAGGGCATTTTAAAAAAACCGATATCATTTGTCAGTCTAGAACATTCTACATTATATTATATTTTACATGTAATTTTATGTCAATATTCGATGTTCAAACGCTTATAAAAAAAAATTGTGCCTATGGATTT
This sequence comes from Sipha maydis, assembly GCA_034509805.1. Classification (NCBI taxonomy): domain Eukaryota; kingdom Metazoa; phylum Arthropoda; class Insecta; order Hemiptera; family Aphididae; genus Sipha; species Sipha maydis. The sequence continues at coordinate 36,774 of JASXSY010001432.1, read as the reverse complement.
TAATAATTTTTGAATGACATTAAGAACTACTTCTGTGGAATCTTCGATTAAATTTTCGAGTATTTTGTACGAGCCAATTTTTTTTTATCACCGATTATAAAAAAAAAATGTAAAAAAATCGAATATTTTAAATGCCTATAAGTGACTTAAAAATCAATATAATATTTTGAAAAAAATATGACATAAAGGAAATACCAATCTTAACAGCTGGTAGAAATTTCAAAAATCTGCGACTTATACTTTTTGAATTATAAAAAATATTTAAAATCGTTTGAGAATAAATCGCTATTTTATGCAATTTCGTAAATATTTAAATTTCAAACAGTCATAAAATTTTTTCCTCTAATTCCGGTAGAAATTTTTTTAAAGATTTTTGAAGAGTAGCTTATACATAACCTCGTGTTAAAATTTTGAACCTTAAGTATGAACAGAAAAAATTTTATGAATTTTTATCTACAAAATAACTTGCAAATTATCGTGATTTTTACATATTTCGTATAAATTGGAACTTTGAGCACTTATAAAAAAAAATTGTGACTTACGATTTTAGATTTTTTTTTATCAGTTAAGGAACAACTTATAAGAAACCTTGTATTAAATTTTCAAGATTTTCTAGGCAGCCAAAAAAATTTTATCGTTATTTAAAAAAAAAATACTTAAAAATATTGAAAATTTCAATTGTCTATAAATAGCTTCATAAAAGTCAAAATACTTTGAAAATTTAATGGTGTATAGAGAACGCTAATCTAAACATTTGGTGAAAATTTCAAGTATTTACATAGATTAGTTTTTGAGTTATAGCAAAATAAAAAATTTGATTATGTCAAAAACTGGTTTTGCGTAAAAACTCCCGTTTTTCCCAAATTTTTTTATGGTTTTTCCCGTCGCATTTAAAAAATATTGGAAATTTTTTACTTTTGACCCCCCAAAGTACCAAATAGATTCACTTTCCTTTCAGAAAAGTTGCTACATAAGGCAATCGAAGCATTTTTACTGCCCCAAAACGTGTCGACAGACACAAAAAAAAAAAAAAAAAAAAAAAAAAAAAACACACATCATTGTAAAATCAATACATTCTTCACTCCGTTCAGAATCTAAAATAAATATGTATTTTATTTAAAAATTGAAAAATCTATGCTAAATTGCAATATCTATAATATTATAATAAACTAATTTATATTTTAAGAACCAATGTACAGTACAAGTATAATTATATTTTATAATAAAACAAAAAATAGTAAATTCTTAAATGGTTTATTTATTTAAAATATTATTAAAATTATATTTTTCTATTTCAATATGTATTGGTAATTCTTCTAAAACTAAATTAATGTAATTTAAATAGGCATTTAAAATATTCGATTTTTTTACATTTTAGATTCTGAACGGAGTGAAGAATGTATTGATTTTACAATGATGTGTGTTTTTTTTTTTTTTTTTTGTGTCGACACGTTTTGGGGCAGTAAAAATGCTTCGATTGCCTTATGTAGCAACTTTTCTGAAAGGAAAGTGAATCTATTTGGTACTTTGGGGGGTCAAAAGTTAAAAATTTCCAATATTTTTTAAATGCGACGGGAAAAACCATAAAAAAATTTGGGAGCAACGGGAGTTTTTATGCAAAATCAATTTTCGACATAATCAAATTTTTTATTTTGCTATAACTCAAAAACTAATCGATGTAAATACTTGAAATTTTCACCAAATGTTTAGATTAGCGTTCTCTATACACCATTAAATGTTCAAAGTATTTTGACTTTTATAAAGCTATTTATAGACAATTGAAATTTTCAATTTTTTTAAGTATTTTTTTTTTAAATAACGATAAAATTTTTTTGGCTGCCTAGAAAATCTTGAAAATTTAATACAAGGTTTCTTATAAGTTGTTCCTTAACTGATAAAAAAAAATCTAAAATCGTAAGTCACAATTTTTTTTTATAAGTGCTCAAAGTTCCAATTTATACGAAATATGTAAAAATCACGATAATTTGCAAGTTATTTTGTAGATAAAAATTCATAAAATTTTTTCTGTTCATACTTAAGGTTCAAAATTTCAACACGAGGTTATGTATAAGCTACTCTTCAAAAATCTTTAAAAAAATTTCTACCGGAATTAGAGGAAAAAATTTTATGACTGTTTGAAATTTAAATATTTACGAAATTGCATAAAATAGCGATTTATTGTCAAACGATTTTAAATATTTTTTATAACTCAAAAAGTATAAGTCGCAGATTTTTGAAATTTCTACCAGTTGTTAAGATTGGTATTTCCTTTATGTCATATTTTTTTCAAAATATTATATTGATTTTTAAGCCACTTATAGTCATTTAAAATATTCGATTTTTTTACATTTTTTTTTTATAATCGGTGATAAAAAAAATTTGGCTCGTACAAAATACTTGAAAATTTAATAGAAGATTCCACAGACGTAGTTCTTAAAGTCATTCAAAAATTATTAAAATCTATAGGCACAATTTTTTTTTATAAGCGTTTGAACAGCGAATATTGACAAAAAATTACATGTAAAATATAATATAATGTATAATATTCTAGACTGACAAAGATATTGGTTTTTTTTTAAAATGCTCTAACTCAAAAACGAAAAACCGCAACAACTTGAAATTTTCACCAAATCTTTATATTGACGTTCTCTATACATGGTTATGATTTCAAAGTATTTTGACATATTTTGACTTATTTATAGACAATTTAAATTTTCGATTTTTGTTAAATTTTTGTTTTTAAACATCTATAAAATTTAATTGGTTGAGCGAAAACTCTTGAAAATTGTATACTAGGTTTATAATAAGTTAAACTTATCGTAACTAAAAAATATCGGTGATCGGTTAACTCAATTTTTTTTTATAAGCCCTTAATGCTCAAATTTGTATAAAATGTGTAAAAATCACGATAATTTGCAAGTTATTTTGTAGATAAAAATTCATAAAATTTTTTCTGTTCATACTTAAGGTTCAAAATTTTAACACTAGGTTATCTATGAGCTACTCTTAAAAAATCTTTAAAAAAATTTCTACCGGAATTTGAGGAAAAAATTGTAAGACTGTTTGAAATTTAAATATTTACGAAATTGCATAAAATAGCGATTTATTGTCAAACGATTTTAAATATTTTTTATAACTCAAAAAGTATAAGTCGCAGATTTTTGAAATTTCTACCAGTTGTTAAGATTGGTATTTCCTTTATGTCATATTTTTTTCAAAATATTATATTGATTTTTAAGCCACTTATAGGCATTTAAAATATTCGATTTTTTTACATTTTATTTTTATAATCGGCGATAAAAAAAATTTGGCTACTACAAAATACTTGAAAATTTAATCGAAGATTCCACAGAAGTAGTTCTTAATGTCATTCAAAAATTATTAAAATCCATAGGCACAATTTTTTTTTATAAGCGTTTGAACATCGAATATTGACATAAAATTACATGTAAAATATAATATAATGTAGGATGTTCTAGACTGACAAACTATATCGCTGTATGCAACTGCCAACCCATCCTAATTGAAAAATATATTTATCGTTTCAAAATAAAATATACTTTTTACAATGTTTATAAATAACAATGTATTTTATCCTAGACAAACATATGAACTCCGTTCAGAATCGTTATTCGTATACAATGATATCTATCATTGCATTCAAATTTAACAAATCCATTATAATAATGACCTATCCTATAAGCGAGGTGCACTCCACCCCTAACTGTACAGCAGAGCGAAGCCCATCCGGTTCTTTTTTTTTTATAATTGGTGATAAAAAAAATTTGGCTCGTACAAAATACTTGAAAATTTAATAGAAGATTCCACAAAAGTAGTTCTTAAAGTCATTCAAAAATTATTAAAATCCATAGGCACAATTTTTTTTTATAAGCGTTTGAACAGCGAATATTGACATAAAATTACATGTAAAATATAATATAATGTATAATATTCTAGACTGACAAAGATATCAGTTTTTTTTTAAAATGCTCTAACTCAAAAACGAAAAACTGCAACAACTTGAAATTGTCACCAAATCTTTATATTGACGTTTTCTATACATGGTTAAGTTTTCAAAGTATTTTGACATATTTTGACTTATTTATAGACAATTTTTCTAAATTTTTCGTTTTAAAATAAAATATACTTTTTACAATATTTTTAAATAACAATGTATTATATCCTAGACTAACATATCATCTCCGTTCAGAATCGTTTTTCGTATACAATGATACCTATCATTGAATTCAAATTTAACAAATCCATTATAATGACTTATCCTATGAAGAGTCGCACTCCACCCCCAAGTGTACAGCAGAGCGAGGCACATCCGGTTCTTTTTTTAATTTTATTTCAGAAATGTGTTATTTATATTTCATTTTAAAATTTCTATTTGCCTTAACTATATACAATTTATTATAAAATATTTACTAAAATGTAATTGTATTAAATTTTATTGAAATTTTGAATTTAATAAAACATTATGGTACAACTGAATAATTAAACAATCGAATAATCGAATCATCGGATAATCTAATAATCGAATAACCTAATAATCGTATTTTATCGATTAATCGAGTAAACAAATAACTAGTTAATGGAATCATCTTAATATAATTTAGAATCAAATAATCTTATTATGGAGTATTTAAATAATACTAGTAATCAAATAAATATAATGATTTAAGTTTTATTTGAAAAAAATTATAACAATAATAACAAATAATCATCTAGTGCTACAAAAAATAATAACCGTTTATTTTAAGGGTCAGCCTTATCTTAAATTTAAAAAAATATATATAGAGTAAGTAACAAGTAAGCATAATAATGGTTACAGTCTATTAATTAATCAATTAAAAAAAAGACTCAAAAATTCAATTTTGAGGCAGATATTCGATAATTCAGGTATTCCATTATTCAGTTATTCGGGAATTTTGAAAATTGTAGTCCTATTTACACCACTGCGTTATAATATATCGAACATACAATAATATTGTGTATATGCGAAGATTCTTAATATATATACAATAAAAGTTATGGATGAACAGGTGATTTAAGATTGTAATTTATACTTCAAAGACCAACGAAGTAACTTCGAGGATGGTGACTGATGAGCAGAACAAGATATACATTTTAATAAAAAATAAAAATATTAATTCATACATTTTCTAAAAAATTATAGTTCTATATACATTAGCATAAAATATTGTCTAAAAAAGTAAATATAAATTTCATTATACACTAAAATTATATAGACATAGTTACGCCTAAATGAAACATTTTCAAATAATCGGATCACACTCATCTATTTCAAATTCTACAGAATAAATATTATGGGATTTTAGATTCTGAACGGAATGATGGAATCTATTGGTTTTACAATGATGTGAGTTTTTTTTTTATTTTTTTTTTGTGTCTGACGACACCTTTTTTGGCAGTAAAAATGCTTCGATTTGTTTATGTAGCAACTTTTCTGAAAGGAAAATGAATATAGTTGGTACTTTGGGGGTTCAATTTTCAATATTTTTTAAATGCGACGGGAAAAACCCTAAAAAAATAAGGTAAAACGGGAGTTTTTACGCAAAACCAGTTTTCGCCATAATCAAATTTTTCATATTGCTATAACTCAAAAACTAATCGATGTAAATACTTGAAAATTTCACCAAATGTTTAGATTAGCGTTCTCTATACACCGTTAAATTTTCAAAGTTTATTGAGCTATTTATAGACAATTGAAATTTTCAATTTTTTAAAATTACGATTAAATTTTTTTGGCCGGCCAGAAAATCTTGAAAATTTAATACAAGGTTTCGTATAAGTTGTTCCTTAACTGATAAAAAAAAATCTAAAATCGTGAGTCACAATTTTTTTTTATAAGTGCTCAAAGTTCCAATTTATACGAAATATGTAAAAATTGCGAAAATTTGCAAGTTATTTTGTAGATAAAAATTCATAAAATTTTTTCTGTTCATACTTAAGGTTCAAAATTTTAACACTAGATTATCTATAAGCTACTCTTCAAAAATCTTTAAAAAAATTTCTACCGAACTTAGAGGAAGAAATTTTATGACTGTTTGAAATTTAAATATTTACGAAATTGCATAAAATAGCAATTTATTCTCAAACGATTTTTAATATTTGTTATAATTCAAAAAGTATAAGTCGCAGATATTTGAAATTTCTACCAGCTGTTAAGATTGGCATTTCCTTTATGTCATATTTTTTTCAAAATATAATATTGATTTTTAAGCCCCTTATAGGCATTTAAAATATTCGATTTTTTTACATTTTTTTTTTATAATTGGTGATAAAAAAAATTTGGCTCGTACAAAATACTTGAAAATTTAATGTAAAATATAATATAATGTATAATATTCTAGACAGACAAAGATATCGGTTTTTTTTAAAATGCTCTAACTCAAAAACGAAAAACTGCAACAACTTGAAATTGTCACCAAATCTATATAATATTGACGTTTTCGATACAAGGTTAAGTTTTCGTTTAAAAATAAAATATACTTATACAATATTTATAAATAACATTGTATTATATTCTAGACAAACATATCATCTCCGTTCAGAATCGTTTTTCGTATACAATGATACCTATCATTGAATTCAAATTTAACAAATTTATTATAATGACCTATCCTATGAAGAGTCGCACTTCACCCCCAAGTGTACAGCAGAGTGAGGCCCATCCGGTTCTTTTTTTTTATGTATCTTAAGATTGTAGTATCAAATTTATTTTGAAACTGTTTTTATAAAAAAACTTAAAATATTTTGGTTAATACAAAACTCACAGTTATCGTATACTCGAATGTTATATAATTTTCTGTATTTATCTTATATTAATTTTTATACATCTCAATTGGGAATTATTAAAACAGCATAATAAACAAGATTAAATAATTCTTTGGTAAACAAAAAGAAATAAAAACATCCAGTCGAAAATTTTTTCGACCATTGGAAAGACGATTTTTAAAAAAATCCCTTTTTATTGTCCATCTAAAGTATTAGAAGTGCCATTATATAAAATAACAAAACATACATTTTACAGTTTTTAAAATGTTGAGAGTAAATGAGTGACATTTAAATACATAATAATAATTTATAATACATTGATAGATACACATACAGATAAAAATGTACATGTAAAAATAATTTTTCTTTCATAATGCTGATACTAATTTCATAATGAATAATATTAATATTTATAATAAATGGTTAAACTCTTAACAATTTTCTTTTTTGTGTGTTTCTGCATTGGAAGAAAAATAAATCATTTAATTTAATATCTGGACAAATATCTTTAAAATTTACCCCATAAAATATCAACAGAAAAAAAGTTTCTTATTGTCAATCCGATACGTCACTTGTACTAAGTACTAAACCCAACAATTTCAACGTAATCATAAAGTAAAACCTCGCATTTGTTATACCAAGTGCCTACATATGACTCGGATAAGACCTGCACGCGATTCGGTTGTTTTTATTTTTAGCTTGACTTACCTACCATGCTCGCAATTTGGGATACACCACAAAGCTGCTAGGTTAACTGAAGACTGTGTCACTAAGACCTGACATAATTTATAATGCTCTTTAACTTAGTCTTTAGGGGTTTACGTTGAATTAAAAATATGTGCAAATAGTTGTAAAAGTTATAAAATGTAACTTCTTAATTACAATAAATGGTCCACAAAATTTATTTTATAAAAACACGCACAAATATCAAATATTTTAAATTTGAGTACAATATCAAATTATGGATTAAGGTAAGAAACTTCGTTCGACTTTATAAATGCAAATTATCACAGTAACTTTTATGACGAGTTTACTAATCTAACGAGAAACGTTAAAAATATGGTCATATCACTTTCACTACAGCCTTTGATATGGATGAATTGATAATTGGATATTTAATCCAACTTTCGATGTTAGATTGGAATCGGTATGAGTTAATTCATAAGAGCTAATAACTATCAATGTTCCACTCTTATTATTGTATTAAATATATAAGAATATTATACATCCTTATAAATAGTACCAAACATCAGTGAAGAGTTTATAAACTTGTCTATAAAGATATTTGAGATAATTTCTAACCAAAACAAATATAAAATTGTATTTTAAATGTAGCCGTTTCAATATTTTGGTGATTATGAGTACATTACAAAATCAAGGCGCGATACATTATAGTACAACAAACCAAAGATATCGAAATTTTTTTTTCTATTATAATAAATATATATATAAAAAATGAGATGTATATATATATATATAATAACTATTTAACAATAACAGAATTTAATTATTATAACATTATACCATACATTTTAAAATAAACCTACATCTTAGGATCTTAAAATATTGAATATATAAATATGTAAATTTAGAAAACATAGAATATCACATCTCTTTCTGTACAATTATTTACTACACTTTTAAATTAAATTGTTTTCATATTACTAGTAAAAAATATTTATAATCAATTTTAAAATAATATTCTTTGTCAGTTCAACAATAATCATGTATAACTGCTAATTTTATTTTTTTAAATCAGTTTAACTTCACAAATTAAATTAAATCAATTCGAATAAATGTTGTTAAAATATCATTCAAATATTAATGGTAAGGATATAATTTTTCAATAGGAAAATAAATTATTTTACTTTATTTGATTCGTTTAGACAATTTAATTGAAAACACTTCAAGAAATGTTTATTAAAATTATACAATTGATAAATTTTAAACGTTGGAAATTTTGAAAAAAAAAATCTTAAAATATAATACATATGTTTAATATCAAAATAACTTATTATGATTAACCAAGATGGAACACATACAAATTATGAGTAAAATACACTTATTTTGCTTAGCCTAAACGATATTTACTTAAATCTAAATTAAACAGTTTGATAAAAGTTTGATTATTCAGACAACACCAATAAACAGATTACGGAACAAAACGAATTTGGTGCAAATGACTACAATGATTATTTTGATTATCAAATAGTTGCGTATAGAATTATACAAATGTTGAGATAAACGTTCGGAACGTAAAAACCGTCAAGAACTGATATTGGTACAGGCGATGCAGCTTGAAAATCCCGTTTGGTATTTATTATTGTATGAGAAGAGGGGGGGGGGGTAATGAGGAGGAATAAATAATATTTCGGCGTAATACGCCTTACTACGTATTAAGATCGTTCGGTCGGGATTTTAACGTGTACACCGTACCGAAACAAACAGAAACTCAACGGTCACATGTTGTCGTGTTATCGTATCGACAGGACGAACAACAGCGCGAGTAAATCGTTACGTTTAGGTGATTAGATGCAAACGACGGCGAATAGTGAGGGGGGACAGCAGAGGGTAACTGCGCGTAGGGATGGAGGACGGCCGACAAGCGTAACAGGCCACCGGGTGCGTCGTCCGCGCGGCCACGGGGAGTCGGGGCCGAGGCAGAAGGTTTCACATGGCGAAACCGACCGGCGCGGGCGGAAACTCTTCCGGTTTCTTCTTGTTGTCCTTCCGGCCGGCGCGGGACACCGGGAGCGGCGGCGGAGGCACGTCCGGCACCGAGGAGTCGGCCGGTCTGTTGTTCTTGATGACCGCGGTCGGCCGCCCGTCGTCGTCTTCGGGTCGCGCGGGTTCGTCGGCCCGAGCGCCGGCAATGACGTCGAGGGCGCCCGCCGGCCGCGCGGACAACACAGTCCGCTGACCGGCCGCAGCGGCCGCGTACACCCCGGGCCAGTCGTAGAAGTACTGGAACGGCCGGAGCACCGGCTCGACGATCGGGTCCGCCCGGCTCGGCAACAGCTGCTGGTCACTGGTGATCAGTGCGTTGTACACCCGCGGCGCCTTGAACACCACGTGCGGCTGAACCGCGGCCGCCCGTGCCACGAACATCGCGAGCATAGTCATCGCGACGGTGGCGGCGTGGCTGCTGCGGCCAAATCCGGCCGGCTTCGGCGTCCCAGCGACCTGCGAACGGATAACGATGAGTATGGTACAACAAGTTATATGCGTTTTATACCAGTAGCCTTCGTCGGCCAGTGTACTTCCGGACCCGCAAACGTAATACAACTGCACCCAGTGATGTTGTTCCCGTCAGCTTCGTCGAGAGTACACTAAACCGACGGACGTCTGGATATGGACCTTCTTATGATTTAAACGGTGGTGTGGCGGGATATGGTTGTAAATGTTGGCAATTATTTGGAATTTACGCGTTATTATTTGTACGGGAATAGAAAAATTCTAATTATTTAAATGTATTGAGATCAACGGAAATACGTCGCATACCGTCAACAATTGCTTCGTATTAACACACCATTAATTGTCTAAATTGAATGTCTGTTACGAAATAAGGCCAAAATGAAAAACTGTATAACTGATTATATTTACCACTTATCCGCGAAGTGCATAAGACTTGAAAGCATACACAGAGTGTATCCATGAATTTTCAAAATAATGTTAAGAGGATACGGCGTGTATGTAGTCTACCCTATGTGAACACCATTGATTGCATCCCGTAGGTAGAAGAAGTATGTATACCGATGAAACCTTGAATTATTTTTGTTACAATTTGCCAAATATCGTTTCCAAAAGACTAAACAATCATCCGGGTCGGACCAATTTATTTATTAAACTTTATATTTCATCGGTTTTCATACTTTTTCACATCTTAACCGGTAAACGGCGAACGTGTTTAAGACTAGGAGGCAAGAATGCAGTCCTATAAAACGTACACGACTATAGAGTTGCATCACGTTTGTTGTCGAAGCAAGAACACGATTTAAACACGATAAAAACACGGTGTAAAGGTCTAGCAAAATCCAGGATTCAACCGACTTACAGTCGTTAATTGATAAATATATTATTAGATCGGAACGCATCTTTTTAAAAGACGAATTAAAAGTAGAATAACAAAAAACTATAATGATGGTAATTATGTTTTTTATTATTAGTTAATAAGTTGAAGGGGAAGGAAAATATTTAAAAGGGACTGCATACTAAGATTCTTCGTCTGCATATACGTAACATAATAACTATGACGTATTTTTTCCGACATACCAATAATTGTTCTATAAGACTCTAGAGTATAGATTCAAATTCATAATCGAATTTACCTGTTTACTGGAGATCGATTTTCCTACTTTATTCTACAAAATCTTAATAATTGGAAGAATAAATATTAAAAATAAATTATATTAAATAATAATAATATTAAATAAATATATTTATTTACTCGGTATCACTATAATTATTCATAACATTTAAAAATCAAATGCTTAATTTCTAAATATTTTTGTCACAATTGCCAACATGAAGTAATTAGATTTATTTTACTACCTGAAAAAGTATTTTTTATTTATATTACTAAAGAAACTAAAATATTTATCATAACGATGACATATTTACTATTTGTTATTTACGCATTTATACTAAATAAAATTTCTTAGATATTAGATTTTGTTCTTTAAAATTATTGTTTCACACATAGAATATAATAAAACTATTGATTATACATATTTTATCTTATTATCACGAATTGATGATGTAAATCTCATATTGGTTCATAATACAAAGTAGATACGTGATAATCTACAGTTTGTGCCGTAGAAATGTGAGAACAATTACCAAATTATTTTTAGTGATTATAATAATAATAGTTATTTTATATGAACTTAATTTTTGCATAAAAATTCCATATGCTGAGCAACGATTATAGTTGTTTTCAAATTCCAGACCATTAGAGTACCATTTTTCCAAGACGAATTATACTATTACACAGACAACCCGTTATCGCATTATAGCTTAGGAACTCTACAGATTTCTATTTGATATTATATTAAAACGTATTTATCAATGATAGATTCGTTTGAAAATCGTGTTAATGGCCTCTACGTTATATTATTTGCATTTCTGTGAGGCCGTCTTGCGTACGTTCCTCACATTACATATTAGTATTACGGCAATTCATATTACACACATGCGTCAGATTCATTTAAACAATAATCACATATTTGCAAAGATTAGTCATACACACGTATGCAAACGCACGCACGCATAATTTAACACGAGTAGTTTTTGAAAATCTTGTTATAGATTTAAGAAAGATTTAATAACGCCACATTATTTATTTGAATTACCTGCAAGCCAAATGTTATCGAATCGAAGTTTACAATTAATACACTTCACTTTTTTCGAATATTTTCAATTTGCAATTTTTTCTCTCTAGATGTTTTGTAAATTGAAAACGTAAGTGATAAAGATAAAAAAAAATTTAAATATACAAAAACTATACAGTTAAGTAATTGTAAAATATAATAGTTATTTTAACAGGTACGTAGGTGTCAAGAGTTTAAAGCAGATTTTAAAATATTAAATCCATTACAATTACATTATTTATAAAAAATAAACAAAACGCTATATTATCAATAGTATATAAATTATAAATTCACAGAAATATTTTATTTTAATGCTTCACAGTTTAACGATGTAAACGAAATGAAGTACTCAAACATGGAAAATAGACAAACAAAAACACATTAAAGTACTCCTTAAGAAAATACAAAAATCCATTATTATATCGTTCGAAATATAATTATAGCATGTCTCGATATTTATGGTGTATAATAAACACGTATATACCTATAAAATGTATACTTGTTTCAAATAATGTTAACCAAACTATGCAATTCGCAGTGAAGGTAAAAATCTATATTGCTAAAAAACCTTTCATCACCTGTTTGATTAAAATTGCTTGACATAGATTACTTTGAACATGTTTATGATAATTGAGGTCGAATTATTATATATTAATGTAATTTTTAAGATTATTTTTTTATTTTTAAGGCTTATTAGAATAATTAGCATTGCAATTTTATAAACCAGCTGCATAAGAATTATAATTTATAGTTGTAATATTTTTAAAGCCATTGAGCTGAATCAGTTTAATACAAGAACAGTTATAGATCATAGATCATTTTTATTTAAGTATTCAATATTGTTTAGTCATTGGTATACATACATACATACATATATATATGTTATATATTGTTAATATCGATTTACATTAAAATTGAATTTAAATTTTGTATTATTTAAAGAAAATATTTATTGATAATATACTCATTTCTGAATTCGTATACATAATTAATTATATGGTTACGTATTACGTATTTGATTTTAAAATTAAACGATTGTAGAATATAATCATAATATAATCGAATAATAATAGTTTGACTTTGCAATAGTTAAGAATTATATATAACATGAAAAATGGATTATTAGAAGTTGTTGAACTGGTTATTTAATCAATTAAAATTTTCCTTGAATTAAGAATAATATTGATCAATGAATATGTATTCATAAAGCATTACTAAAATTAACAAGTCTATACATAACAATGTATTGTTTTTAATAAACTATGAACTTCAATAATTATAAAGGTAAAAAGCAAAAATTATTATAACATAAATTAAATTAAAAATCACAACGATGAATTAAAAAACTGATTTTATATTAAAAAATACTACAAGTAATAAAAACTAAAATCGATAATTATTACTATAATAATAACTAGAAATCAAAAGTATATATTTGCTTAAATAATTATTATGCTTAAAAATGAAAAATATTATTTTCACTCAAACTTTTCAATAACATAATAACTATAAGAAAATAGATGTGAGGCTTTTAAATAATTAAGTACCTATAAACTTTTACCGGAGAAATGATAATTAAATCTGACTTACAAAATTAACCATCTTAAAAAATAAATAAGTAAAATATGAAAAATGTAATTAAAATATTGCAATCGTATAAACATTATATAATTCTGTTTTGCTTAATTATGTTGAAACATTGTGCTCAATTTTACGGTACGAGTAACAACAAACTATTTCTTTATATTAAACTATATATTTCAATAATACAATTATGAAGTAATTAAAAAAAAACATATAGCAGAATCTAAGAGCTTAGTAAATATTAAAACTTTACTGTCATTTTTGTTTGTTTTCATATATAATCATTAAATATTATTTTCCTATTTTTTGACGTATGAAAAAAAATAAATACTAAATAGGAAAAATATTGAAGTTGAGTTAACGTAGTAATAATATTATTTATCAGGTAGAATAAATGAATAATAATAAGTATAAAGTATAACTAATCTTTACTTTGATTATTTTTTAAGTTATTTTCTGCTTTCAAAAGTTAGTTTTATTAAACTAAATAATGCGATAAAAATAATAATTCCTAGAATTATTTAAATGATTAGACGATAATATTTTAATTAATTTGTTTAATATTGCATAGCTTTATTTAGATTATATCAAATTATTTTCATCCATAGATTGTAAAATTGACAATTTTATTAGTTCATGTGTATAAATGAAATATTTTAGAGTAATTTTATATAGTGGTTAATATTTATTGTGCATTTTTTTTTAGTAAAAATAAATATTTTTATTATATTAATAAAACTTTATTTAAATAAACTTACATTTATGTACTATTTATTATTTAAGTATATTTTACATTTATTTGATAGTTAAACCTCGTCTCAGTAATACAATTTTATTTAAATTATTTATTCAACTAAAAATTGATGTATACTTAATTAAAATTTTAATTTAATACGTAATAAAAAAAAGACATAATTAATAATATGCTTATCCTCACGGTAAAATTATTCTCACAATTCCACAAGAATTTTATAGAGAAATTAAGTACTTAATATTGGTTTTCACTTATCGAGTTTAATTTGTAAAATAATGAAATTACTTACAATTGACCTATTCCAGTAAATATACTACTCAATGTCCAGTGTCTTTAAATTTTATTCCTAATGCCAAAAACAGAAAAGTTTTAAAATTACAGACAAACTATATTTTAAATTAATAATGAAAACGTCTATACTCAATTAACGGATCTCGTGGAATGTCTATCGCACTAGTACAACACTACTTCGCTAACGCTAGTATAACACAATTTTAATAGTTCTTATCACTGTTCGATTAAAATACGAAACATAACAATTAAAATGTAAACTCTTAGAATGATTCTTGTATTATATTGACTGACACTATGCCTCTACTATTAGACGACAAACATCATATAAACGACTGAAAAATATTATATGGATTGAAATAGAAAATTATTGTTAACCTTCAGAGTTTGCAGTTTGTACAGTGTACTTATTTAGTCATAAATCACAATCTAAACAAAACATCTTCTTCATATATGTGATCATTGATTTTTTTTTTATGAAAATTGTTGTTTTACTGGACTGATTAAATAAACGCCAATTGAAATATTATTATATGAGACTATATATAATATACATATTTAGAATATTTTTTAATTTGTCTATTATGATGATATTTTCCTCATTAAATCGACTTACTTGAACTTAACGTCAAATTGTATTAAAAAGTAATGTGTTGTCAGTGTTCCTGAGTCTCGACCCCCCTCCCCCAGAAGAAAAAGAGGTTCAAAAATCAAAAATTACTTGCTACGAAAGTACAGAGAAAAAAAACATTAATTTATATCATGTGGTTGTAAATAATTTTTTATTTGTATTTATAATAATAATTGAATAATATAATTAATAATTCATACCCTATATCTATTAATTTTTATTACATTATAAAATCACTTATTTCTTAGAAAAATTGTAAAATACACCACTGATATTAACACGATTTATAATTGTTGACTATGAACAAGTTAAAAGGCCATTAATTGATAAATTTATTTCCTTTTAATAATTAGTCGATTCTTAATCACATAAACCTATTCAATACATACAAGTAATGGAATATGTAATATAATATGTATCGAAAATGTAATATATTTTTTTTTGAATGTGTATAATATGTGTGACAATAAATACATTTTTAAATAGGTACACATTTTAGAATAATTTGTGAATATTAATTTGATGTGTTGTTACTTAAGATTATTATAAATTATTAATTGCAATATTATATTGAAACGTTTTTAAGGTAAACAATTAAGCAAAAAAAAATACCATAAATTAATCGTACTCACAAATATGAAATGATTTTACCTAGTTTTATATGATTTAGTATTAAATTTATTTTACTAACATAAGAAAAATATATATACTCTCATAAGAATACGAATATTGCACACACAAATACAGAATATGCAAAGTTACATCACAACTTAATACTTAAATGTCATAATGCTATTAGTCTATCTCATTATGTGATGCCATATCATTATTAATAGGTTCTATGAATTCTAATAGTTCAATTATAAAATTGATTATTATTTCCATTTTTTTAAGTGAATAAAATATATATATTTAACTAACTAGAAATAACTATGAGTAATAATTAAAAATTGAAAATTAGAACATAAAATCTTACTTTTTCTAGTTTCGAAATTGTAAACAACATTTATAACCATCAGTATTTTTAAGCAAATTTAGTAATAGCATTGCATATTCTAATAATATTTATTTTTTGAAATTTTTTTTTTATTATTATTATTATTAGACAAATAAGACAGTGTGTACCAACAAGTTAATTACCAACCATGTTTGTTTATAACTCACTATAATTAAATGACTAGCTGACCCAAACACCGGAGGCTGAATCAATCCACCCACCACTAAAATAATATCAGATAGAGCATCGACTCTACCTAAATCTAGGATTCAGTTCCACTGTATAGAATATGATCAAAAATTGTTCAACATAAATAAGTTTGTAAGAGTGTTAATTAATTTTTCGAATATTTGATATTTTATTTATTTATTTTTTTATTTTTTCTCAAAATCGTCAGTACCTAATATTTATATACAATATTATTCTAAACAAGGCCTTTATCATTAATTACTAATAAACCTATGAATAAAAAAAAAGCTAAGAATTGAACACAGGAAGCAAATTTAAATAGGTAGGTACTTAAAATCCTTGAAACTTGTTTCCCACACATTTTAGACACCCGCCTTTAGTAATAATGAAATAACACTACTAGGCTAGTGTACACATATAATACCTACCCCAAGCGTTTTAGTAAGCTCATAAGTCTTATTTTCATCGCAGCATTCTATAGTGACTATACAAATTTAAAGTCCTTGAAAGTAGTAAAGTTGCTTGTAATACCATCATACTTATAATAAATCTTTCAATACAGGAAGTATAAACAACACTAATAAATACCTTAATGCGTTAGCAAATACCTGTCATAACGAAGAATATTTGTTTTGAAATACGTACATTAGAGTCATTTTTATAAATTCAAAAATAGAAATATTATTAAAGTTAAAATGACAATTTATTTCAATTGTATTCCATTCATAGAAATAATTGTTCACTGAATTAACTAATTAATCTGAACAATTTTCAATTAGTCACTATTCATTATATACATACACTGCAAATTTATTTCCCATCATAATCCATTACTGAGTTGAAATATTTTAATAATCCCTCGAGACAATTTAAACACATAAACTTTAAATTAAAAATCAATTTATTCTTTATACTTCCGTATACATTAGAAACAAAATATTTTTCTTATTTTATGAATCCGAATAATTAATATTTCAATTAAATCTAATATACTTTAAATACATTTTTTTTTACATATAAACTGACTATTGCATTTTTTTCAGTTTTTAGCTTATTGTTTTTGTTCATACTTAACAGTTTACATTTATTTGTAAAAAATATTATTAATTTTATTTTATTATTATTATATTATTTGTAAAATTATTTTAATGTTTTTACAACTACATTTTAATATTTAAAAGTTAATTAAAAGTAAATATTTTTAAATAATTTTCATAAATATTTATAAATCTAGAAGCTTAAATTACAACATAATTAACATATTTAGCATTGTTAACGTATAGGACGTGTCACATAATATATAAATAATTAAATTTATTAATGTGGAAAAATTTTAAATAAACTCTTAGTTTTTATGCAATGACGGTTATGAAAATAAATAATACTAGAATACTGAATAGTGAACATTTGAAGACAAAAACGAACATCAAAATATTATGTGCAGCGAGCACATTAAAAATGAATCTATATTCGGTTATTCCGTTGCGTTAGATTTTGTAAAAGTGAAATCCGTGAGATTTGCTCATATATTTTGTAATTGTGTTTTGACATGACCGAGAGCATCATATTACTTCGTAAAAATAAGCGAGTCAATAGTATACGATTAACAAATTATATACGGATGACAATTGCATAATAGATTAGTACTCCATACTCAAAGAAAATTGAATTATGAAAATCCAAATAAATTACACTTATAATATTATAAATTAGCTATTTAATTGTGTGCTAGAGCATACCTTAATTTTCATAATTGTACTCGGGCTGTGTTTACTCGGGTCGTCGATCGGACACTGTTCGCTTGCAATGTGTTTTTAACGGCACTGTCCGTCGCACAGAAACAAACCAGTCAGAAGGCCGTCGGGTCGACTTCCTGTCACTGTTTATTCGTGTTGAACTCATGATTTCGACGGGATGGATGGTTTGGGATCCGATTAAATAGATTCAATAGGAATGGTACCCAAATGACGTATGATGAGCAATGGCAGCTTGGGCAACACGTCCATGACCAAAGTTGGCATTAGAGGATTAGTCAGCACCATAATAGCAGTATACCACATTGCTGATTGTAGCAACCACCAATAAGCCATCTTCGAGCAAGATTCTGAAAAATGAATACATAAATATTATAAAGTTGTATTATCAGTGATATAATACATTTATGATCACATACTAATCACTATAACTTAATTTAAATCATGTATACAGTTTATTTCGTTTTAATATAAATACTTTTAGTTGTATTTAAAACATCTCCGTGCGAATACTTAGTGTGATTTAGTATTTATTGTATATTTCAGAAATGGATCACGACAAAAGAGGTTTTTAAAAAGGTTTTTAACAACAACTAAAAATTATCATAAAACTGATATTCATTTGATAGTATCGTACACCACCTTTGCTTTGTAACAGAAATATATTCTGTTAATTGTATTTTACTGAACGTTTAAACTAAATTGAATCTTAAAGCAAAATCTTCACAAAATCAATCAACTATTGTAATCGAAAACTTTCAGGGTTTTTTGTCTTGTAAAATAATAGCATTTAGAGCATTCACGTGTATATTGTATATAGTGCAAAAATAAAAAAAGATAATAACAAAAAACGCTATATTTTATATATGTAAACATAATGGAAACAACCTCAATCCTCAATAACAGATTTATGAATAGATACCAAAGATTACCTTAATAGTTACTTAAAATGATATTTTTACCTTAGTAATTCATGTATGATGTATATCTATTTGTGTAAAAATATATTTTTTAACTGGCGATGTCCTTAACCCATTAAATATCATCATGGGTACATTATATAATTAAAAAAATAGTTGCTATTATTTATTAGTTTTTTATACGCATGAGCCAGCAAATTATTTAGCTAATATTCACTCCAGACCATACCATTTGTAAAATACTTGGAGATCGTCTGTTTTAACTCGAAGCACCGATAAAATCTTAATAGATACGTTTAATGAATTTAAGAAATAGTTAATAAAAAAAAGTACAAGTACAAAATTAATAGCACATAAATCCGCTCGCGATAGTCCTTCGTCGCAACAAAAACGTAACGAACCATATTATTATTGCTGTTTCAATCGAATACGGAATCGGCAGCGATTAACCGCTAAATGTGCAATTATTATTAGTCGAATCAACTAGAAATTGCGGTTCGTACATTATTACAATGTAGCTGATATAACTTTACTCCGAGGTCTCACGTGCGGCATGCCAGTATTTTAATAATATACTGTGTACGCGATAATCGATTGGCATAACCTACAAATCTCCGATATTACATCGTACACCGTGCGGTGTAATGATTAACAGCAACCAAATCGCATTGATTGCAGAGGTGCAACAAAGTTTCTGCCATTACAACCCCTACGTGTAGTCATAAATAAGTGATATTACATGCACGCGCGGTGCAGGATCAAGTGCGTTGCATGGACCGAAATCTACGAGAAGTTATGTCACTGTGGCGTGGCGGTGACCCGGATTGCAGTAAGAATCGAGGTGTGTGAAGCAACACGAACGAGTGGCATATCATATTATTAATCCGGTCGGCAAAAGTGAAAGACTGCGCTGCGAGCGGGCAATGGAACAACAGTTCAAGGACACGCGCCTAGAGTCCTCGTGCCACCGCAGGATTACTTGAATTTCGTCGTCATTAGATTATGTATTGTACACGACATGTGCACTACTGTTATTGTTAATACACAACGTAGATTATCCTCTACGAGCACACGGAAAACGGAAAAATTCCACAGCAAAATAAAAAAATACTATACTATTTGTTATACGTTAGGTTTGTACACGCGTAAAGTTTTAAGTCGTTACGAGGATGACCAATACTTACGATATTCTGTGGCATAAAAAATATTCTATCACGTTTGTGCAATCAAAACGACGCGTTGGCGATGGCAATGTCGGCAGCGGAGTAGCGCGCGCCCGATGCGTTTGGGCTGAAGTCCACGAAGAGACTGCGCCGATCGAAGGTACCACACGCACCACCTCATCCGCGAACGAGTTTTGTCGGCTCCCCCGGTGTAATGTTGCAATTTAATGTAACAATACTTATCCACGATCAAAACGGATGAACTGCCGTCGTTGGTCCTTATCTGGCGCATCGTAACGTCTAGTATTTTTTTGTTTTTCATTAAATTGTACAGTGTGATTGTTAACGTCGGAGCGCGCAGTTTTACCTGTTGAATTGTACGTTTTTGATAAAAAAAAACTATTTCTTATGGTTTCGTGTGTGATCTAACAGTGCACCATTTTGTCAAACAAAAATACACGGTTATATAGTTTACTGTTTGTTTTATTTTTATTATTATTGTAATAGTTTTTAAGGTTTTCGTTTTCATTTTCTGAAGCAGAAAAGTTTTTTGAACACCGAACCAAAGAATAATTATCATTTATGACCGTTTGTGTATTAAAACAATCGGAATCGAGTGTTAATTGTTAGTGTCGCATTAATTTCGTTAATTTATGTATTAAATCGAATTTACTTACAATAAAACAATTGTTACATCTCAATTTACAGAAAAATATTCTATTTTGGACTACAAGTTAAATAAAGACAAAATAATTCGATTAATCCAGAAAATTAAGTATTCAACATTAAAACGCTCTCATCTTAGTTTTTTTTTATTCTGCTTTTGTCTTAAACATTACAGCAAGACTCATTTTATTAATATAAATTATTTTTAATTCATTGTGTTGTCTATTTTCATAGAATCGTATTAATTTAGCGTAATACATAGATTATACTTTTTAGTTATTACAGTCTTTAACAGTATTGACAATTTTAAGAATTTTTTTTTTAGATTATACAAAACTATGTTTGTTTACTTAATTTCCATCAAATGAATCTGCTTTACTAACAAAGTCTCAGTATTTATAATGAGCTTTAAAACTCATAATTGTATAAGACAAAATTTACAAACAAACGATGTTTCGCGCATACGTTAACAATTTAATTAGGTACTAAAAACTAAACGTATAATATAAATAAAAAATATATTGTAATAGACGGTTATCTTTTTAAATATTTGATTTGTTGATGATTCACTAATTAAAACATAAAAAAAATAATAATAAAAACCAAATAATTTTCATTTTCTAACTTTATATCTATAATAAGAATAATTTATAACTATAGAGTCTAGCCGTATATATATATATACATAAAAGTTGAAAATTATGTTTTAAATTGAAACAAATTTATGAAGAAAAATTGAATACATCAAACCGTCTAAAATTTCATTCAATGATCACAATGCATTCATTGATAAAATAATTCGTAACATAACGTATGTTTACAAAGTATAGTTTCAAGTATATTGCTATTTGATTTAAACGAGAATTATTATTCATGGAATTGTCTAAGTTTGTAATCATAAGAAAAAATTAGGAATTTATACGTTATTCGTTAAATATTATAAATTGAAACAACACATGACATATGACAAATAACTTATTTTTCTATACCACACAATTGTCACTAATGTTTTTTTAGTAATTATTTTTAACAAATAATTTATAATATTACAATAGATACCTTTTTAGTTATTTTTTCTTGTAATACACAATCTGTTTTATTTGATAAAAATGAAATAACAATAAAAACATGGTACAAAGTATAAAAATGACATAAAATAAACATTTATTTTTTCTACTAATGAAAAATTACACCCAGACAGAATAATAGCACTTTCTAATTTATTACAGTGTGTTTTTGTTATTTAGGCTTAAAGGAAACCAGGATTCATTACATTATTTACGCAGTGGCGCCGATACGAATTAACAGGTGGTCACTGTGTTGTTGTCAAATTTAATTACACTCACTTTATTTTTAATATGAACAAAATAATAAGCTAAAAACAGCTAAAAACTAGCTAAAAACTATACTATTTTATTACATATTTGTCCATTATGTTTCTTGAATGTGAAATTTGAGTTATAAATGTAATACTCGTATACCAATGAATGCAATTTTACAAAAAAAAATGTATTAAAGTACAGGTAGATACTAAATATGTGTGCTTTGCCACACCTGTACAAATTTACTTCGTCACTATTTCGGACGTTTTAAGAGGTTGCTCGGTACACATAAAAAAATACAAAATATGATATCTACCGATTAGTTAGATAAAAACATAAAATATGTTATGGACAAAACTACAAACTAATACGGTTAGCACACACATAAATTAGCATTCTGTTGGTCATTATGAATTTAATTTTTGATTGATTAATAAGAATAGTTAAAATTACTTAATATTATTATTTTTTTTTTTGACTTGACCCCCCCCCCCCCCCCCCCCCCCCCCCCCCCCCGAAATAAAATCCTGGCTACATCGTTGACTTCTGTTGACTATGCACAATACCAAATTATGCAATCTGGAGTAAAACGCAATATTATTGTTCCTTAAAGTTACCAATAAAAATTAGCCTGAAATGAGTTAATAAATAGATTGTTGTGGGTAATGACTAGGTATAATAGGTTAAATTCAATATTCACATAATCACACTTTAATAAAGACGTACTTTCATGTAACGGAAATGTTTATTTTCAATAAAAAACTTTAAACTTATAGTATACTATAATAAACTGAACTATATATATTTATAATTATAGTACTTTGCTCGCTTTTTACGGAGTAAATTCATTTACAATGTCATCATATTTACGGATTTAGTAATTTCGTGCTCTATGGATATGATCGACAGATCGTTTAATTTTCCTTGTTTTACAGTTGGTCGTAAATATGATTTAATTAGTTTCGGATTACTGAAACAACGTTCACAAGATGCCGACGTCACGAGTAAAGTAAGAAATATTTGACGTACATCCGGGATGAACAGCTTGATGGAAATGTTCAAGAACAGAATCAGGGGCGGATTTAAAAATTTTCCGCCCCTATACCAAATTAAATTTGCCGCCCCTATCTAAAAAAAACTTACAACTTCTTTAATAAAATATCCTCAAATAAATTAATTTTTTCAATACCTACCCAATATGCTATTTTTGCTTATTATAGTATTACGAGACATTTCTTAAACAATAAGATAAGCTATAACACAATACTATCGTCGATGTTGTAGACGAGTTCCTGGGAAAATATAAATATTATTTTGCTAAAAATAAACAAATACAAAATCCACAATTTCAAGATTTTGAAGTGATAAATACAATTTTAAAAATTACGTACCTAATTTTACAAAATCAAAATAAATTTTCAACATCATTTTGCCGCCCTCCTAAATTTGCCGCCCTTTGCGGCCGCATAGTTCGCAGTGCCTTAAATCCGCCTCTGAACAGACTTCAAAACGTCGTGGGAACGAGCGTTTGTTAGTGTTTATTTTCCAATCGAATTACGCGTTGAGTAAGACTATCGCGAATCAAAAATAAATGTACAATATCAAACGATAATATTTTTCACAAAAGAATCGGATTTATGATTGAGAAAAATCAAAACGCGATAAACCAATAAGCGTAGGAAATTTCGAAACTCGCGCCCCTCTGCGATTAGCCCCGGGTTATCTCCCCCTCTCCGCCAACAATTATAACCGGTCAGCGCAACGCTCCGCGGCGCAAGCTTGCACGTCGCGCGAGTTACACGTTTCGGTTTCGGCAAAAACGTTCGTGGCCCGTGACGAGCGGCGACACTGCACCGCGAACCGCACCGTCGCCGCGTTATCACACGGTACGTGCTCGATAACGGCGTGCGGTTGCGACGGCGAAATGCGCGGACGTACGCGACGCGAAAATACCCGTGAAATCCCACCGCGCGACGCCCGCCCCCGCTCGCCTAGCCCTTCCGTGATCGTCCGCCGACGCGACACGTGTACGATCGCGCAGTTCCCGTCCGGACGACGAGCCCCGTACGTGCCCCGAACGTGTCACTGCCATGCCTGCCGGACAGGTTGCCCGCAGCACGGACCGCCGTTTGTGAGTTGGCCGGTCGACCGTGACCATGTACCCGAACGCCTCGAGGGTCCGCGGGCTGTTCTCGTCGACCAGGGTCCGCGTGTGCCTGGCATTTTTAGCCGTGTTCACTTTCTGGCAACTGTTCAGAACCATCATCGACATCAACAACACGCAGGTAAATCGAACACCCCACCCACCGTTGAATCGTGATCCTCCCGTTTCCAGCATCTGATCTTTTAATCCATTCGTTCTACTTCGTTTTATTTCTTAAATAATCTTACTGATCTCGTGTAATTGTACGTGGTTTTTCAGAAAACAGCTAATCCGTTACCTGTTCGGTACTACGATAACTCGTTGACGAAAGACGGTAAAAACGAAATAGCGTACTATCTTCCAGTTGGCATTTACTACGAGGCTCTATGTCCAGACTCTAGAAACTTTATACTTCAACATTTGCTTCCATCTTTCAATAAAGCTCCAGACAGTTTTGACATAGAGTTTTTTCCATATGGTAAAGCTAAGGTAATCATTTATATAATTATATTCATTTGTTATGTCCGTAAGTTAAAGAAATCAATGCATGTTACTTAATCACAATTGCGCACCTAGCCAATTCTCTCCTGTAATAATTGTGTTTACATATTTATTTTTAGACTCATGAAAATGCTGATGGTTCTGTAATGTTTGCTTGTCAACACGGACCAATTGAATGCCAAGCCAATAAAATTCATTCATGTGCTACTCAACATATTAAAGACAAAAGTGTACTTATAAAATATATATCCTGCATGATTGATAACAATTATGATCCAAAAAACATTGGAATTGATGTTAGTATTACTGTAAATAATTGGGAAATTTTATGTATTAAGATTAATAATTTACTCCATTTTAGTGTGCCGAAAAATTCAATGTAAATTGGAACAAAATTAATGCTTGTTCGGAAAGTAAAGAAGGTGAACAATTATTAAAACTGAATGGTGAAGCCACAGACAAATTATGGCCCAGAGTTTCATTTATCCCAACAATAACAATTAATCATGTAATTTAATCATATTTCTTAGATATTATGTTAACTTATTTTAATTATTTTGATTATTTGGTCTTAGGAACAACCTAGGCAAGCTTCTGTATTGAAAAATTTTTGGAGTGTTGCTTGCAGTTATTTTCCATCCGTAAGTTTTTTTTTAAAATAATATACGTAATGACATTTAATTACTAAGATTAAGTTTTATTTTTATGTATAAATTAACCAATTACTACAATTATAACTGTAACTTTATAACTTCATTATCTATTCTTAGTACATTCTAAATGCATTTATGATCAAATAATAAATTATATTATTTAATATTTCCTGTGGCGAAGTTAGGGGAGCCTTGCTTTTCATTGGCCTAGGACCTCGGTTAGTTATATAATAGTTACAATCAGGGGCGGATTTAACAATTTTTCGCCCCTATGCCAAATTAAATTTGCCGCCCCTATCTAAAAAAAACCTACTACCTCTTTAATAAAATATCCTCAAATAAATTAATTTTTTCAATACCTACCTAATATGCAATTTTTACTTATTATAGTATTACGAGACATTTCTTAAACAATAAGATAAGCTATAATACAATACTATCGTTGTTGTCGTAGAGGAGTTCCTGGGAAAATATAAATATTATTTTGCTAAAAATAAACAAATACAAAATCCACAATTTCAAGATTTTGAAGTGATAAATACAATTTTAAAAATTATGTACCTAATTTTACAAAATAAAAATAAATTTTCAACATAATTTTGCCGCCCTATGCGGCCGCATAGTTCGCAGTACCTTAAATCCGCCCCTGGTTACAATATTAAATTCATAATTCATAAATAACAAACTATTAAAACAATAAAAAATTTAATTAAAATTTAAAATTAGTAAATGGTTAATAATCATAAATTAATATATAAATAAATAAACCAATAGTTTATACATAAAAATAAATATATAAATGTTTAATCTAAAGTATTATATCAAATTGTATTCTATTATAAAAAAATTATTTTGGGACTGAATTTATTCTAAATTATCTTTTGTCAATATGATGGAAGTTATAAGCCAACTAATAAATGTAATGACATCAACCATATGAAATAAT
Source organism: Sipha maydis (assembly GCA_034509805.1). Taxonomy (NCBI): domain Eukaryota; kingdom Metazoa; phylum Arthropoda; class Insecta; order Hemiptera; family Aphididae; genus Sipha; species Sipha maydis. The sequence goes on along the minus strand of JASXSY010001432.1, from coordinate 10,087 downwards.
CTTATTTGTAATGTACAGTTATGACTTTATGCTGTTTATTTTATTGTATTATGTTTTTTTTTTTTTAATGTTGGTATTTAATATTTTTTAAAAAATTTAGAGCCCTTCCTAAAATAAATTCTTAGGTGTGTCACTGAATACTTCTATAAATATAATTATATTTAAGAGGAAATTTCAAGTAAAAGTTTTCTATTAAAATGTATTGCTTTGAATAACAGATGGTATTCAACATAGGTTAATATCACCCCAAAATAATATTTGTTTTTATTTAATTATTGATTACTTGTAAATTTTCAAATTATATTAATACATTTCTAATGAGAATATATGTTAATATTATATTAAATTAAATCAATTCATTAATAAATGTTAATATAATATATATTATTATATTTAATATAATATTTTATCAAATTACTAATACATATTATATAAGTATTTAATTTAATGTACTATTTTAATAATTTATATAATAAATATATTCATATCTTGAATATCATATTATATAAAGTTACTGATATATTTTTTTTTCATATCCAATTTTTCTAATTTATCTTACCAATATTACATTAAATAATTTTTACATCTATAACCAATTAATTAAAATAATTGTTTTACTTCCCTTTTTTTTTAGGAATCAAAACCAGCAGATTGCTAAATTGTTAGAACTGTCAGATTTATACCATTGAAGGTGTTGCATGTATACTATAATATTATTGACATTTTAACTAAGAATTGATAAGATTTTTTGATATATATGTACATATAAATTTATATGATTTTATAATTGTTGAAATTAAATTTTAGTTAGTTATTTTTTTGTTATAATAAAATAATTAACAATAATTTTATGTAAAATGGCATAAGTTTGAAGTATATAATATTGATAATAAATTCTTCCATAGATGTATTATATTGTAAATATTTAAAGGTTGTTTTTGTATTATGCTTCATTCATTTTAATATTATATATATATTTTTTATTATTATTGTTATAAACGTTTTTATAAGTGAATTTCTGAATTTGTTCAGAAACTTTAAATCATTATTTTATATTTTATACTGATATTTTATTGTAGTTATTGCAGTTATAAACATAGATTACTAACTATAACTAATAAATGTTTTTGAGTAATATACGATAAATAAATTAAGGTATATTTTCAATATTTAAATAATTTTTTACAATTAATACTTTTGAGATCCAAAGTACACAATATGTATACTATTTTTCATTTTAAATAGTTTTAACTTCAAATTTGCTCATCTCTAATCTTTTAATGTTGATGATATCTGTGATGAGTCGTATTTAGTTATGGACAGAAGTGCCTAATTTCTAAGCTTCTTAGTACTGTATGACAAATTTATTTACTTTACATAATATAATTAGTCATTTGACTGGTGTTGGACATGTGACATTCACCTTTCTTTTACACATCTTGGTATTATTCTTCTTCTTTATCAGCTTTGCGGTCCATTCAGGACCATCGCTGCCATCAAAGTCTCTCTCTAATGTTTCTTTCTAAAATGCTCTTTCTAAAGTTGTGTCCTGGTCTATCATTATTATATCTTTGGCAACTACGTCAATTGTAGTTAAATACGTTTGGTATTATTTTTTATTTTTTTTGTTCTTTATTTGAGTTAAACAATCTATACAAATTATATATAATAAGCTTAAGTGTTAACAAAATTAAGGTTACAGCCAGAAGACATGAAAGAGTCTCTAGCGCCCTCTAGCGATACTCCAGGTAATGTTTGGTATTATTAAAAATTATAAAACTAACTTTAACATGAACTTCATTAAAAATGTAAAATATAAATTAAACAATAAAACTGTACATCAAAAATTATTTTAATATAAATTAAGATAGTTATATAATAATATTTAAAACATTTAAAAAAAATATTGTTGAATTATTAGTCCAATTAATTTTTAGTCAAATTAATTGACTAATTTAATTTATTTATATTAGTTGATAGAGCAAAATTTAGTCTGTAATATGAGAAAAAACCCGATTAATAGTCGGTTATAATAAATAGTTTCTGCTGTCCATCACTAGTTGTATCACTAATTCGCTAAGGTTATAAGCTGTAATATAAAACATTTAACTCAAAATTCAAAACATCATTAGATTTATTATTATTATACTATGTATTTCCAACCAAAAGCATCTACTTAAATAATGTCTATACATATGATAGACGCTAGTAAATATTACATGATACAAATAGTAATTGGTAAAACATCAAGTAACAAGAACAATAGTATATATAGATATAGGTTATGAAAATATTGAGTTTTAAACAGATTAAGAACAAAAATACAATTGGTACAATAATACAATTTAACTTAAATAGGTTTTTTTTGTGTATACATAGATTAATATATTATTACTCGTATAATCTAGATTTTCTTAGTTTATTCTAATACATAGAAAAAATTAATGTATTTGAACTTGCTGCTCATGATTAATATCTATGGTTTTAAATAAAAAATTATTAATTTATAATACTATAATAGAATTTATTTATTTGATTTTAACAAATCTTGTTTAATGCCTATCTTAAAATACTTTTAATCTAATCATATGCAAATGTGTATCTCTTGTGCATTTGAATATTTCAATTCTATAATAACTACTTTATTATATGTAAGTTGTTATATAAATAAAACCAAATGTCATAGGTCCAAAAGTGTACTCAATTAAATAGCAAAATAATGGCATTATATTATTACTCTACTATGTCCTAGTTCTCACTTGCAACAAATTTAAATACCTACCACAATTAATAATAATTAATCTTCATGGATCAATTATGTAATTTTATTGTATATAATTAAAGTATCTAAGGTATAATTATTTCAATAAATTATTTATAACATAATTATATACTATTACCAATTATCTATAAATATTTTAAAATCTGATATTTTCTAAATTGATAAATATGGTTTAAATACATTTATTAATTGAAAAAAAATACAATTCAAATCAATTTAATTCAAAAATAATATTTTATTTCATATATTTTTTATTATACTATAACTTTTTTCAGTTTAAATCAATAATTGATAACTCGTAGTGTCAGTCCATCAAAATATATTACCCTCACATCAATCACTTACCATTAAGTAAATTTTACCTTAACCATTTTACCATAGGTTTTCGTAGGAATATAATTTTCGATTTAAAATAATAATCGATTATAAGTTTCTTTTAATATAAATGATTTGTTTTGTACGATATTATACAATAATAAACTAGTTAATTTAATTATTTTTATTTTAATATTTTATCGTTTGAAAACATTAATAGGTATTTTTGGTCGATGGTATGTATCGAAATAAGAAAATTAATAAATTTTTATAGTAAATAGAATTCATTGCTTGTGATAATAATTTTTCATTTAATGCAGGTTAAAGCATATTTTTTATATTGTTAAAATAAAAAAAAAATTACCAATTTGCTTTTTATTCATTAATTAAAAAACCAATATACATAATTATCAACTAATCTAATGTGGTCTATACTTTTTGAACTTGCTTTTGTGGACAAATATTTTAACAAAAATGGCTTTCAAGTAATATTAATCCTATTAAATAATGCAGAAATGATCACCAACAAACTTGATAAGCATTGATTTTATAAAATCACAAATAGTTAAGAAAACTGTTTTAAAAAAAAGTGGAAAATTTACAAAATGTAAGTACATTAGTTACGATGCTATTGTGTATTTTTCCTATTTATCGAGAATTTACACAGTCCGTAAACAAACTATTTAAAAAAAAAAAAAATATATGAAATTTTAAAGACTAAGAAAATTATAAATCGAACAAAAATGTTAACAGAATATATTTGTATTGGATTTTACAGGAATCGTAAACATAATTTGATAATGAACATTTCCAAAAATTACAGCTTTTAATAAACTAACCTGCTAATAATTGATATGTAGGTGACTGTTTTAGCTATCTAGGAAACAACGCAAGACGGTATATGTTTCGATAAATTAAAAAATGACACACCCTTACTTATAAAATTCTTACTCAACATAGATTTTTATATGTATGTTTTAATAATATCTGTACACCATCAGTACTTAATGAATTTTCGAAACAATTCCATAAGTTTGTTCATATATTTTAATTTAAACATTATAACTAGTCTAATTTTGTATTAGGTATAACTAGAGATGTTAAAATACCGTATTTTATTTTGTTGTTGTATAATACCATATTATACCGGTATTATACCAGTATTAAACCGTATAGAACCTTGTAGTACCTCAAATTATTGGAAATTTAACAGAGGTTATAAACCTATTATTAATTATGAAATACGAATCATTTTAAAAAAGGAATAATTTAAATAAGACTAGAAGGTCAGAAAACATTTAAAAAACACATAATACAAGAATTAATTTAATAATTTGAATTTAATACGATAAGGATAAAAGTACGACGCTAAGGATATTTTTAGAATGAGTACTTCTCTACTCAATGGGAAAACATGTTACGATAATAATTAATAAATGATAATTATAAATAATAATTGTATATCTAAGTATCTTTAATTATTAATCGTGGTAATAACTAAATTAATTTAACTTAAAGCCTTATATTTTTTTTTTTTATACCGTCTGTATAAAATAATTTTATACCATGTGCATAATACCTTGTATAATACAGTTTTATACCACTGTATAATACAAACTCACATCTCTAGGTATAACCTTATAAAATTTTTTTCTTTTGTGTATGAACGTGCTATACGATGTTTGTTAGCACTGTATAGGAACAAACTTTGTATAACATTTATAATTTTTTCGAATATACCTAGGTACATAATGGTCTGTTTTAAAAAATATAATTTTTTTAGTTCGTAAATACCTTGTGTATCTGTTGATATAGCTTTGGGATGTCTCTGAAATAAATCATATCGGTCTATCCTTATTTTCTTATTTTTACTTCTGAATTCAAAACATTGACGTTGTGTTTACTATGGCCAAAATATTATGGAGATAAATAATGTCTGTTTGAAAAGTAAACATAAAATAATTCAAAATGGACGGAAAAATTCTATATAAATAGTTCTTGTAGTAAAATTCATCATTTTTTAACAGAAGTCTATAGAAAAAGCATTATGTAATTAACTTTAAAATTATGATAAGCAGGAATAGGCGTATATATAAATACTCAGTGACTTAACTGAAGGCAATTGTACTCGGGAAGGCAAAATTAAAAATTTATTTACCTCATGTTTCTTTTATATTGCCTAGCTCTAACCTTACCAATTTTATTTAATTGACTAGAAAAAAGAACTAAAACTAATACAATCCTATTTCATATTTGACAAATTTATTGTCAATAGAGTCGAGCATTCTAACGCCCATCGCCTTCAAAATCCTTCAATATTGTTTAGAATAAAAATATATTTAGGGAAGGAGAAAATAATGATTTAATTCTGGGATTTTTGAAAAAATATAATATTTATAGTATCTTTAAAGTATATAAAATTAATTAAATGCCAGAGAGTGGGAGCAAAACGATAAATTTGCGTCCCAGTGAAATGCTAGGGTGCAAATAACCCCTTGGTTACCAAAAATTACACTACTGTAATTATTATAATAAATATGTAGTGTAATTCGTGTAAGTTTAAATGTTATAATTAAATCGACTATAATATATAATAAATGTTCAATAATAAAATCGAATTAATTAAAAATATGATTTGGTTTATATATACTATTATATTATAATTATATACTTAAACAATTGACTGGATTAATTTAGTTTATAATAATAAATTGTCATATTTATTTTGGTTGGCTATGCGCTCAATAGCAGTCGATTCGCACAATATACTACATAGATACTTTATCCAAATCACTCAACGTGTGCAATAGGTATGCACTACACCGTATTTAAAACGATAAATACGAGTATATTGATTATCTTATCTTTGGTCAATGCTTTATAGTATAATATATAGTTACTCGAACAATAATAATAATAATAATAACAATAATTATATATTAATTGAGAAAAAAAAAAGTATTTGTAGGATACATATCACATAGGTACCGAGATGATATTTTTTTTACAACCAAAAAAAAAAAAATTAATCAAACATAAAGAAACATTTATATAGTATTTACTCGTCATTATATAGATATTATAACGCCGAAGCCTCTTTATCCGGTATGTTCGTCAAATACTGATCATTGTACCAATAGTAACGAGGAGACCCTTCGGACACACATAGTTGTTGTTCCAGAGGTTCTGTTCCCTCTACCCAATACATCACATAAAAGTTGCACATTTCATCGTCACTCGTAGCGCTGCAGAAAAAAATAAAATAAAAATATATGGTATAAAAGTTAATCGCAATGATTGTATGTACTGATACGTTTCAGTCGTAACGAGCCTTACCCAATACTTGTGTAGGTGTTTCTCGTACTTTTCATTGTACATCTGGCAGCCTAGAATACGTCAAACAAATGTTTAATTATTATGTTATAAATCATAATATTACTAAAAATTATCTACAGTATAATAATGTAATATTTTTGTTAACATATTATACTATAAAACACGAAATCTTTAACAGTTAAATGTAAAAAATATAAAATATAAATCTTAAAAACATAAAAATTGAGTAAGTTATTCAAGTAAGCATATGTTGATTTTATAGAAAAGTAATTATACAAAATAATTAACTAGAAGGTAAAGCTATATTTGATATTCTTAGAAAAAAAAAGTAACATACATGATTCATTTTTAATTTATATTTTTTTCTTTTCATTTTATTGCAACTTTTTTAAATGTGTTACAAACAAGAAAAATAGGTTGTAAATTGTACATTATTCGTTATAACCAGGGCTCGGGACTTATAATCATATGCTTTTTTTTATTGTTTGTCATGAAATGTAGCAGAGTTATAGATGTGTATGTCATGTTATAACACGTTCATTTATGAAATTTGAAAGTGCTTTTTTTTTTTTTTGCTTTTTTCGACAATTTTTTTAAAAAAAATGTTTATTTCTTGTTTTTCTGATTATTTTTGCTTTTTTCATATCGCTGTTTAAACGAAGACTACTGACCACTCTCAGATTTTTTTAACTATAAATATCGTTTACATTTTATTTTTCACAAAATGCCTTGGAAAGTCCATAAACCATAAGGCATAATGTCTCAAAAGTCAAAGTTCTTCTTCTTCTTCTTCTTCTTCTTTTACTTCGCCTTCCTCCCAACTATTTGGGGTCGGCCACCCTTGTCCTACACCTCCACTTTACTCGGTCAATCACATCTCCTCTGCACACACCGACAGCCCTCATGTCATTCTCCAAAGTCTCCAACCATCTCTTTTTTGGTCTTCCTCTTCCTCTTTTCCCTTCAACGTCCATCTTCATAACCACTCTTACTGCATTCGTTTCCTCTCGCCTCATCACATGCCCAAACCATCAGCCTATTTTCTCTCATCTTGTCCACAATTGGCGCTACACCAACACAACAGTTAAACTTTTTTTATAATATAAAATTTATTTATTTTCTTTTAATTTTTTAATTAAAAAATTATAATAAGAACTACATTTTTTTGTTTTAATCTTTAATTTCATATTCAACAAAGTTTCAAATTATGTCTAGTACTTTATCGTGTTCATGTAAAAAGAAAATTTAGAAATTTTTGCTTATTTTTCCTATTTTAGATATATATATAATTATATATATATATATATTAGATATATATATATATATTTTTTTTAAATGTTTATTTGAGTGCTTATAATGATGTTTTTAAGTGTTTTTTAAAACGCTTATTTTAATAATTTTTAGTGCTATAAGTCCCTAACCCTAGTTATAACTATAAATTACAATTCACAAACAAGAAAAAGATTACTTAAAAACCACCTAGCACCGAATATTTTTATTTTTGTTTTGGTAACATACTGAACTTTACATTTTTTTAAAAATATACTCAAGTACTTTAATTTGAAACTATGTGTCAAATCTGAGTATGAACTAAAAGTAGAATTTTAAAAACGAATTATCTTGCAACCCATAATTACAAACGCAATTCCTACTGATAAATTTACAAATCAGTATGAGTATTGTATCTAAACAATATTACATTTTCAAAACCTAATTTTTTAGCAAATTAATGTATAATACTTACCAGTATATCGCCAAATTCGACGGTGATATTCTTTTCTATTGGGTAAAACATTTGTGGAGTCAAAGGGTCTCTTTTTCCTAATAGGTCCCATTTTTGTTCTCCGTTACTATTTGTTCTCACCCTGTAACCAGCTACGACTTTACCTATACGCGTATAAAACAAAAATATTGAAAATTCATAACACTAGATATAATTAGTGTTAAATGTGTTCATAAATGCTTGCTATATTTGCACATACCGAGTTCATGAGTGTGAACTCTGTACGCAAACGGATGAATGACTTTTCCAGTCTCGTAAAGTGGGCACGACGTTTCCATGTGTTCGATCGAATGCGGAGGGATTTGTCCGTTTGTAGCAAGCAAGTAAACGCCTGCTTGTTTTGCCAATCTAAAGAAAATCGTATTTTGAAAAATTGTATTGCATGCTGCACAAGGGCCGAAATAAAAATATCGCCAAAGTCAAAAATATTGAAAGCGCCTTTTTAATGTGGCCAGAAAAATGAAAGAGAAGGATATCATATTTTGCCTCAACTTGAAATTTTCCAACTATAATAATATTGTGTTTTATAAAAAAAAATCAGTATCTGGCACAAATAATTTTACAAATATAAATTTGAAGAAAATTATTTTGCATTTTGGTGCCTTTGTGAAACCTTGCTTTCGCGTTTGTTATATTATAATTTACTATTACACGATGAACATAGCTTAATCGCATTTATGCGTTTCATAGAGTTGTTAAAAAAAGTTACTCTTTAAGTTGATATTGTTCTAAATATATTTAAAAGCTCATAAGAAAAAAAATTTAGCCTTACTGTTTTTCTGTATAGTGCAAAATAATTCCGGAGTTGTCCGTTTCATCTTCTGTTAAGTAAAAAATTTTATTGGTTTTATTAAGCACTTCATTTTCAAGAACCAGTTATTATTAATACTAGCCTTCAAACATCCGATGGTAATGCACTTGTAAAACTAAATAATTGATTTGGGAATCGCCTCCAACTTTAAAACCAACGTCATCCGGAAGTTTCAACGTAGGCGCGTCGCGAGCCCAAGCGTATAGTATCTGATCAAATAATCAAACAAAGACTCATTATAAGTAAATGTTATATTTTTACGTTTTAACATCACTAAACATAAATTATGAAGCATACTGATCAATCGTTAAATCGATTGATTGAGGCATAATTATTGTATTTTAATTACATCTTTTGTTATTTAATATTCCGAACAAAATTAATTCGTACTACGTATTCTTAGATATTAAAATAAATCGAAAACATATTATATTATAACACCTATGAATATAAATTATGAATAAAATAAATTATTTATAATGTGATAAAAAAAAAAATTTTTAATTTATATATTATTATTCATTTAATCGTTATCCACATATATTAAACCAGCTATTTCTGATGAATGGAAATCTTGAAAATGCCATCCATAAGTAAAAAAAAAGAACCGGATAGGCCTCGCTCTGCTGTACAGTTGAGGGTGGAGTGCACCTCGTTTTTAGGATAGGTCATTATTACAATGGATTTGTTAAATTTGAAGGCAATGATAAATATCATTGTATACGAATAACGATTCTGAACGGAGATTATATGTTTGTCTAGGATATAATACATTGTTATTTATAAATATTGTAAAAAGTATATTTAATTTTGAAACGATAAATATATTTTTCAATTTGGATGGGTTGGCAGTTGCATACAGCGACAATTTGAGTGAAACGATCTCCAAAATTTTTTAGTTACAATAAGTTTAACATATTATGAACCTTGTATTAAATTTTCAAGAGTTTTCGGTCTGCCAATTAAATTTGATAGATGTTTAAAAAAAATTTTTTACAAGAATCGGAAATTTTAATTGTCTATAAATAAGTCAAAATATGTCAAAATACTTTGAAAACTT